>VZTQ01001386.1:175634-201768 GCA_013400755.1 Pelecanoides urinatrix
TGGAAACGTGGAATTTGGTGACAGCACCATGTCTCTTGCCCAGCTTGATTGGCCCTTCTTCCTTGCTTTGATGTCCTGTGATTTAGAGAAAATGGAGTATAATAAGCAAAGGGTATATATAAAATATTTAGTGTTTGACAGACACTTTATTCAAGTATCTCTTCCATGACATGGAGGACTAAACCTTTGATTTGGATTTAAAAAATGGGCCCCTTGTAGTTGTTTAGCACCTGTAAGTCACTAAATGGAGCATGGCAAGATGAGCACCAAAGATGCAATGGAAAGTTTTTTGTTAGCTGAAGGCTTGTAGCAGTGCTTCTTGCTTGTTTTCCATTCTGATGATGTGTACTGTTTTGGTATAAAGCAGTTGGATTTTGCAGACCCCTATCAAAGTATGTGTAAATGGCCATTATTTGAAAGACTGAAGGGTTGGACAGAGGCTTGCCAAGCTAGGGAGAAAAGTGTGCTCGAGTGACTCAAGTATCTTGGAACGGCACCAAATCAAACAAGATGTAGTTTTGACTGACATCGGATCTCATGTACAGTCGAAATAATCTGAAGATCTGAGTGGCATCTTTTAAACTTAAGTTGCATTTGTAATTGCATTTGTCAATGCCAAAGTGAGTAAATACTTGAGCATCCACCAAACACAACATTTGATAAGAATGTGTCTTGTCAAACTGTTAAATGTCTTCACTGTTACAATTGACAAATCTCTTGTGTTAGAGCTGAAGAGAAATTAAAAATATTTTCCTTTAGCTTCGAAATTCTTCCTTTCCTCAAGTATTACTTTGGTCAATTCTTCCAATATTTTATCAGGAAATGTATTTATTTTAGAAGTTCCTCCTGTATCACACTGTTCAATTAATTTCTTTTAAAGACTTAGAGGGTTCAAATTTCAATATGGTTCCAGTATCATCGGCAAGTGATTTCTGTGCTGAAATTCTCTTTGACAAATATGCTACGTGTCCTTTCGGAACGCAGTTCCTTATCTTGGGGTCAGTGCTCACCAGTTTTCCGTGGAATGAGCCCCGAGTCCCAAGTAACCTATGGTTACTAAAATATTATGGCTAAGAGTGATAATATGCTCCTCAAATTATGATAGGAATTTGAAATACTTCATAATATTTTGATAACTTACCCTAATGCTTGAAAGATAATTTGAAATAAAATCTACTGTTGAGTACTGTACTTAGGCATGTTACTTTTGGAACAAGTGTTGCTGATTTCTAGGATGAGGAAAGTAGAAACTTCACAATGTATGGAAATAAAATGAATGTGTTTTATCAGACTGATAAACTGGCATCCTTTTTGCCACCATTTGTAGTTTGGTAAAATGGATCTGTTCTTTTTCAGGGAAGAAAATATATCCTGATAAGTTGAGCTGTTCTTACTTGAATCTGGAAAACCTTGGTTTGATAGAAAATTTTTGCTTGTACTTTTAACATGTTAGAAACTGTCTTTAACTAGATTAGTGTAACTCCTCCTTAATTAATAATAGAAATTGGACTTGAACTTCTGAAAGTGGATTTTCTTTTGTGTGTATCTATACTTAAGGCTACTTAATCTTTTCAGTGAAAAGCCCTTGTTTTGAGTGACTGGACTGAAAGAGTGTGGACCCTTTCTCCTGAGATCCTATATGGCTTTTCTTCTGCTTTAGGCTGATGTTTTTTCCTTGAATTTTAGAACAGAATAGTCATCTATGGAGTGAATTTAAAAAAAGGTAGACTTTTCTTCCAATATCTTATTGCCAATAAACTCTGTGGCTGCTACCAGTGCATCTGTGAAGAATTGGTCATGCCCGATCTGAGGGTTGCTGAGCCCATTATTATGTATTTACTTTGCTAAAGGCAAAATATCAAAGTTTACTTGGGAATATTTAGAGAGATGCAGGTAGGCCTGTAAATAAAATACTGAAGCACCTGTGAGTAGCCCTGAGCAGAAACTATAGTGTGTGGTTTTTCACTCTGCGAGAATCTGTCCAGATTTGAATTAGCTAACAGGCTTATGAAAATTGCTGCTAGTGCATCCTCAGCCAGGCTTTTTAAAGCTGGCTGCTGAAATCCCTGCAAAAGGTCTCTCTGCCTTTAGTAGCCTTTCTTATCCCATTCAGCTTGAGATTCACATGAGGTGACAATCCGTTTAGCCGGTGTCGGAAGGGAAGGAGCAGTGGGCACGGAGCCATCAATAACCCCAGCTTCTTCCCCAAGTTACAGGCATGTAACAATTTTATCCTCGCACACTCTGCTATGGAGCCAGTCATCGCCCCAATGCATTAAGGGCAGACAAGTATTGTCCTTTGGGATTTTATTTGAAGGAGGTGACTGAAAATTTGAATGAGAAGAGGGCTGGAAATGAAACCATGTCTAATGTGGCTGAGTCAAGTCTCATTTGCAGCCGCAACTTCCTGAAAAAATAAGTATGAGGGTTTTTTCTAGCTTTTTTATTTCTTTTTTTTTTTTTAAATATTAGAACCTGCTGACCTAGAAAGTCAGTAGCAAATTGCAGAAACCTTGCTTCCTGCCCCTATCTTCTCTTGTAATTAGTAGTTATTGCAAAGCGTTGGCAAAGTAACCATTTTTTCCTGATACCATTTGCATTCACATTGTCTGCTGAAAGTCTAAAAGTCCTGTATTGAAAATTTATGTTCAGATTGCTCTATTTTATGAAGCAAATTTGCCTTTTCCTTTGTCTGGAAAATTACATCTTAAAAATCAACAAAGCCTGTTGCATGTTATATTTCTGCATTTAGGAAGGATTTAAAAATATAAGAATTTTAAATTTTTCTGCCTGAATTTGATGCAAAAGCCTAGTTGTTTTCCTCTATTCAGTGTGTGTGTGGCTACTGAAGTGATGTGGAAGTTTACAAGTTGACAAGCAGTGTTTTCTTGTGGTTAATATAGTAGATGAGAATTCAGAAAAGCTGATTCTATTTTAGGACTTTGTTATGGGTGTCCAGTATAATTTAGGATGAGACTTAATGTTAAAAAACAGCATAATACAATTGCTTCTCTGCATGTATATTTATGTTTATGTTGTAAAATATGTATTGCTGGTTGTCTTTCCATGGACCACTACAAATGATCATGAAATACCTTGTATGTGCTTGCTTCTCGACAATGTGGACTTCACAGTATTGTGATATACCTTGCTATAAAGTATTCTTGTTAGTGCATTGTATTCTACACAGTAAATTGATGCCAATATAGTAGTGTACTTAGTCATCTTTATTACACATAGAATTTCAGTCATTTCAGTTTAAATCAGTAGGAACAGTTGTCAGATAACCAAACTACAAGAAATTAGTTTAAAGTAATACTGTCAATCTTTCAAGCCTGTAAATAGCTGCAGCTTTTAATGTTCCTGATGATTTTTAGGATTATCTAGCACTTTCATTCTAATACAAGTTCACTTAATAAAACAAAAAACAAACCACAGAATCAATTGTGAGTATTCACATTTAATAAAAAAAAAAAAAAAGCTTGCTTTTAGGAAGAAAGAACCACATCTGAACTAATTTGCCAAGTCTAGGAAAATTATTTGATAGGGCAGCAAACAAGGAGGTGTGGATACATGAAAGTTTGACTTTATACAAAGATATAAAGTGTATGGAGAAGTTGTGGGGAAAAAACAATTTTTTTTAAACATCCTTGACCTTGGAATTGTTAAACAAGTCTATTTACAAAGGAAAAAAGGCACAGAAAAACTACTGGGGATCCTAGTGTCAGGTACACTTAGTAGTTAAAAATGTTTGGGGAAGCAGGATGTTTGAGGGTTTTGGCTTTAGAGGCTCGTATGAGTTAAGGCAGCTGAACCTATTTAAATAGATCTATTTTTTGAACTTGATGCTAACTTAGTTTTCCCCTAGATAGGGGAAAAATGTGAAGAGCAAGGAGAAAGGAAGCTGAGAAGGTCCTGTTATGTGCCATATGCAAAATGAAAGCAAAAAGGTCACCTCACTTAAATAAGAATTGAACTGGACTCATTCTGTTTTTCGTTATGAAACTAATTCATTTAAGTAATGTAAGCACAGAAATTGTATTCAAAACATAATTGTACACACACCTAAATTTACAGTGTATTGCTGATGAGAAGTGGCATGGTATATAAGGGTGTTTTAATCAGACGTTTGCATGTGTGATTAAACACACTTGCATGTTTGTTTGCACAAACAGATTTGTCTCTAGTGTTAACACATTCAGTTTAAAATAATTTATTTAACATTTCTAGTGTTTATATTTAAAATAAAATATACTGTATTGATCATTCCATTAATAAAAGAAAGGGGCTAGTTCTTAACATTGTCAAGTGCAAGTGTCCTTTTACCAGGAATGATATTTGTTTAGTTGCTTTTTTTATTTGCAAAATTCAGGGTGCAATTTCAAAAGTAACTGTTTTTATTATTCCACGATGGTGATAATCTACTCATCATTTGGAATGCGATTGATGCATACATCATACTAGAAAGTAATACGAAATACTAAATAGATATACATAGTCTGTATATGTAATATTTAAACACATGCAGTAATGCTAATTCCTGTGTGTCACTGTGTTATATATGCAGCTGTATTTTGAAGTGAGACACTAAAAAATTGTGGGGTAATTTTGTCTGAAATATGAAATTCCCAAGATGATTTGGGCAGTTTCCATTAACCATTTTTTGTATAGAAGTTGGATGTTTCTTTATGGGAACATCCACTAGTCATGTTATAATGACAATACTACAATTCCCCCCCTATGTTCTGTGTTTTGTGGCAAAACACAACGTTTTTAGCCACATGGCTTCCTTCCTTCATCCGTGTTGTAAGGGACTATTACTGTTTAAAGTTATGTGTTATGTTATGTATTATTGTTAATATAAGAGCAATGCTATCATTTTATTTTGTGTAGCACCCGAAGCAAAACAAAATTGTTAGTTCATTGTCCTTTTAGTAATGTCTACTGGGAAGCTAATGCAAAATTAATGACATGCAGTGTGTTATTTACTCAACTTGCAGCTTCTGTCAGAGGATGTCTATTTTTGTATATTACATCATCCCTGCTGCAGAACTCGTATATCCATTGGGATTTACTGTTCTTCCATTCCCTTTGGAAGGGCTCACATTGATGTCATAACTGGATTTGTAATTGTGATTAGATTTGGAAATTCAAAGAGAAACATTGAAGCTATGCAGTATTTTTTGCAACTGAAGTGTCAGTGATATTACTGAGTTTCTTTTTTTTAGATACGTTACTGACACTAGGTCCTGTTTACAGCTTGTAGAGTTGCCAATACTTTATGACCACACATATGTGACACTTTGGTTAATAACAGTGTAGATTTTCCAGAATAGTGTGAGTTTTTTGCTGTTATTGACTTGTGACGTGATCTTTTATATAAAAGATTGCTTTTCTGATGTAGGGTATGAAACTAAATGTGAGGTTCGTCATCAAAGCAGAAAGTTGTTCGTGCAGCAGAAAAATGAATTTTTCATAACCCCTTTCTAAACTGATCATTGCGTAATGTAACTAAATACAAATATTGCATTTCCACCACTTAAACTTGATTAGAGCTGAGGAAGAATAAAAAACCAAACACATACATGTGTTCTTAAATATTTTTTTAAATAAGATATCCTCATTAGCGTAAGGTTGTTAATTTAGAAACAATGTTTGCATGTAGAGTACATCTGAGGAAATGGGATCTGCCTATGCATTATATTTGTAGAATACCAGTACAGATCCTTTCAACACTGGCATCTCTATACAGATTATCATCATGAGTGATAGTCCTAATGTGGACATTTGCCCACTAAAGCATGGAAAGAAGCTGTCAATTCATTTTTTCCCAAGCATCTGAGCCACTGTTATGTGAGCTGTGCTTGATGTAGTGACTTAAAAATAAAATTATTAGTATTTGGTGTCAATCTTTCCACAAAAGGTTCTGTTTCTGAGTACTTTTAATAGTGCTTTTGTATTTAATTTGAATAATTTAAAATGATCATTTTGCTGAGTGAATTTCAGAGCTCCAAAAAATTAATAAAAGTAGGCCTTTTCCAACCTAAATGATTCTATGATTCTAAGTCCATAAGGTAAGTTATTCTTTCACTTCTATTTTGGATTTGCAAATACTTCTCTTTTCTTGGACAACTGGCATATGTTAGTTCCTCACTGATCTTGCAGTTATCAATTGTGAAGGGAAAAAACAAAAAAAGCAAGGCTGTTTCTTTATATTTTGAAATATTGATGTTGTAGTCATGCCCAAAGGCTCCACCAAAGACTGGAACCTATTCCAACACACTTAAACATGAACCTTCCATGCCGAGATTTGTTGCATGAGTATCAAATGAGTCTGAGATGAGGAAGGAGGAAATTAGAGGCAATGCAAGAATTTAGTAATAAAACTGCAAGAACTGTAACCTGCAACTCCTGGCTTCTAGGCTGGTGTCATGATCTTAAACAGTAATTTGTGAAAGTAAATTAGAATGGTAATAGTAAATTAGAAGTAAAGTGTATATATTTAGTTTAACATAGCATGGATTTTCATGTGTTTGAAGCTTTGTGCTACTTGTGCTACCTGATTTATTTGACTGAGGAAGAGGAGAGGGAAAGGGCATTTCTTAGAATTTTACGTTAAGGTCTCTGTATTTGAAGGATGTAATGTTGTGTTTTGACTTTTTTCCTATCTAAACCAATTTGGTTCATTTTGCTTGATAATTATTTTTAAATGTATGGGACAACTGAAGTTGCATGGGGTTTGTTACTGATGAAAGCAAAACGTCTGAGGAAATGATTTCTATACAGTTGCTAGAGCAGGGCACAAAGCTCTCAAGATATGTTAGTGCATGGTGCATTACACAAGGGAGGATATGCAGGGGCATGAGGAGAGAGCTCTCCAAAAAGAAAATGATCTTATGCTGGTAAACTGTTTTTAGTGTTGATTTTAAATGGGAACCCCTGGAGTAGGCTCTTTGGAGAGTCTCCTTAGATAAGACTGTTGCTGGAGACACAAGCAAAAGTTACTTCCTTCCAACAGACAATTGAAGTGAATGAAAATCCTCTGTAGCAGCAACTGGCCCTTTCAAACTTCCTCAAAATACCAGAGATAAGTAGTTAGTTACCCCAGGAGATGTTCAAATAAACATTCGAGAAGATGGACAGAAAGGACTCAACATCACCTATGGTAGTAAAAATTACATACAATTTCCACCATTATTTGGTGAATCTGGAAACCTAACGGCAGACTGGAGGCTTTCTGCCAGTCCTGTCTATGTCTGCACCTTGAATGTAGTGATGAGAGTTTCAGAGTCTCCCTTAAAGCTTCTAAGTAAGTTCAAGGAAAACTGTTAGAAATCGTATCGTATTTGCTTAAAACAAAAATACTTCCTACTGCCAAAAATACCCCTACTGCCAAAATCTTCCAATGAATAAACAAACAACAAAAACCACAGAAAACCAGCTTGCATTTAGAGAAGATTGGAGAAATCTGGGGTTTGTTTGTTTTTCATCCATTAATATTTTATACTGAAAGGTTAAATAATTGTTCCCCTGCCTCGGGTGGTCTCAGATGCATTCAGTTCCGTGCCAGAACAATCATCTTTGTGATTCAAACATGTCAGCCTATTTCAGGTAACAGGATTCAATGGGGCGGGTAAAGAATGTAACGGTCTAGAATTTGGGCAGTTGATTGACCTCAGAAAAATCCCTGAGTTTTATTCTTACCTTTTAACCATGCAGCAGTAAGATACACATGAAAGAGGTATGCAGTTATCCAGCTTCCATAAAGTTTTCCTGCATTATTATACTGTGAAGAACATGAAATTTTGGGGGTGCCCCACATGAGTGAAGAACTTGTGTCCCTGGATTCCTGCTGTGAAATGGGTACGGTCACAATAATATGTGGTTTTATGTGGGTATTGTTTTTGTTGTTTTTCCTCCAAGATAGTAAGGCGATTTGTATCTCAGTAGTGAACCTCGTCCCCAGCAGGTATTGGATGTCAAGGCATTGTTTAGATGTGGTAAAGAGGCCTTGCTAGCTCTCTATGCCTCATATCGTAATTGTTGACCTTAAAAGAACGTTTGCTTTTTTGCTTTCATGCTTTTCTTCACAGTTTAAAAGCAGAAAGCACATTCTCATGTTCTCTGATTTAATTAACGCGTTATCTTAAACTCTTGTCCTTATACCAAAGTGAGAAAATTTTATGAAAATTGGGAAAAACTTCATCTATCCTGACAAGACTGCATTTTTACACTCCTGAAGTACTGAAACAGTTAAGGAAATTAAACTAATCTGTGGCCATTCTGCCAACTGAAGTCATTAATATCTCAATTTTTAATGTCTGATTTTTAATATTTAATAATGATCATGTATACTTTTAAAGCCATGTTATATGCATTAAACTTTAGGCTTGCGTAAGTAATAACCCTTTGCTTTATGTAAAACCACAGGTAAATCAGTTAAACATCACATAAAATGACTTCACAAACATACATTCTAGATATGATTTTGATCTTCCAAGTAAAATTTAATAAGTAAGATCTTGTAAGTGTTGCAGGAACACAAAAGATATGATTTTTTTTTTTTTTCGTAAAAGCATTGTTAGATTTAAAGCATAAATAAATCTGGAGTTCAGAGAAAAGTTTGTGTGCTCTGTTACTGTGGTGAGCCTTTGCTCAAGTTGGTTTTGTAAGCTAAATTAAATACTCTGGAAATGGGACATCTTGTCACATTTGGGATGAGTATCCGACAGTTATAGGTTTTCTTCATGTCTGTTCTCACTTAATAGGTGTATGTAAGAGAATTTGATGGCAAGTATTTTAAATGAATACTGTAACTTGCTCCCATTTTAAGATGGATGGCATGCAAACAGAAAGTTTGCTGTACTGCAAACAGAGCTGTGCACAGAAGGTGACAAATGAGTCTGCCGTCAAAGGGAAGATTGGCAGTCTACAGCACATCCACCCAGCTGAGGCAGCAGCCTGACTGCTCTGGGCTTGTCATTATTTTAAAGATCCAGATTATAGATTCATCTGCAGCAGCAGCTCAACAGAAGGGCATTTGTTTAAATGGTCTGTAACATTAGTAAATGTGTTACCAAAACAGCACACATCGCTCCATTGTAACTGCTGCTCTGGTGTTGCCAATGGTGTGGTGAACATCGTTATGATGATGTTAATGCCACAGCTTTACAAATAAAAACAATTAATTTGGCAAATGCTATTACTTTATCCATGTATTTTGGCTGAAGTGGTATTTTAGTCATAGAAACTCGCCTTGGAGAACGTGGAGAACGTATTTGGTAGTTTTCCTTTATTCAACAGAGTTTTATTTAAAGTTCTTAAAGTTCTCGAGAAAATATAAACAGGACAGGTGTGCCTGGGCCATCCCATGTCTGCGTTATGCTGATAAACAGGAACTTGCTTGCATGAAATTGGGTCACATGGCCAGAGATTTAAATTACTGGCAGTAAATTTGCCTAAATACATTAGAATAAGACTTTCATATTGTATGGGACATTTAAATGTATTGTAGCATTTGGAGTGAATTCCTGTTCCAGGTTTTTAGTGGTTTTAGTTGGTGTTTTTAAATCTGATGGGAGCATCAGATTGTTATTTAGCAATCTCTCTCATAAGGCTAGTAGGAGGGAGAGAGCATCAGCATTATAAAATTCAGAAGCATGCTTCTGGGAGCTTAACAGTTTTGTGTCCAATAGCCCTGAGCTTAAAGTTAAGTTTTAAACCTTTCTTTCCAAGTGAGGAGGGCGGGGAGAAGCGAAAATGCCTCTGCCTTATTTTCCTTCAAATTATGTACTCATTCTTGCACTCTTCAATTTAGCTGTTCCACCTACATACACAACTGTGTAGTATCTAGATAATAGTCCCGTCACTGTGAATGTTTCTGGGATACAGTGATTGTAGGTTTTTTTGCCTTATTCCTTGGTCTTTTTTTCTATTTCTTTGATCTCCCACTGCCCCCTCTGGTTTTCTAGCTACTGGAGTCATGAAGTGGCAGCAAATTTGGTGACCTTACAGTGTTCTGTTGTCTTATGCCTAGGTTTTTGAACATGAAGGAAATGATACTTTACATTGTGTTTAAAGGAAAGGGGAAAATGTGCTGATAATTTCTGTTTTTGAGGTGCTTCAGGAAAAGAATGGTTTCTGTGTACATAATCTATATAAAATGTTAAGTACTTCTCTAAGTAGTTGTGAGTTAAGGTGACTGCTCTAAATTGAGGATTTGAGGTAATCTGTTGTTGCAGCATTTGTCATTAACCTAAAAAGGTTTAATACTCCAAGCATTGTTAGGAGAATAATATCCATGTGAGATTACGTTCTAGAATGTACAATAGTTGAGAGGCATTACAGTCAGATAGTACATGCTGTTGAGATCTCTACCAACTTTTACCTTGAATTCAGAAATACTGCTTATGAATCCTGAATCCTATGGGTAGTCCAAGGATGTCCTAATGTTTGTAGTTACTTTTGAAATGTTGTGTTTTTAACGTTCTTTTCTGTGACTCATAAAAAGATGCCAGCTTTCTTATAAATACAATATTTTGAAAGCAGCTGGGCATAGCCCATCATGTCCAGTTATTGCACATCAGGTTTATTAACATCTCACTATAATAGCCTAAAAGCATTTGCAAAAATGTCTTGCTTTTTTCAAACTTTAAGTCTAAGCAAGGATTTCTTACATGGGTTTTGAAATACACATGAAAACAAAGCTGTAGTTAAGTTTTGTATTCTATTCATATTTGTTTATGATAGAAGCTTTCCAGGATATATCGTTCGGATGTCTTACACTGATTTAAATGCCATTCATTCCTCACTGAAACATGTAACGATTCACTGAACTTCTGCTTTAATCATTTTTTATAAAATACAATTTATATATAATTATTTTCTGAACTGATAATGGACAGTACATACGATTACACTGCACCACTGTACCTGGAAAGTAGTGGCAGTTGAGGAGGAAGGAATAGGGAAATGGAATCAACCATTTATTTCTTGAAATTGTTTTGACTTACAATTTGCCTGAGTGGTGTTTTCTTCATCTAATTACATAAATATCACTTTATTTTGAATATAAAGAAGCTTTTTTCTATTTTGGGAACTCCGAAGTTTCCATCAGTCTGCACATGAACATGAATTAGACTTTGTTAGGTTGGTTTGAATTTTGCATTCATGTATGAAGTACTGACTTAGTTTTCTAACAGGTGAGTAGAGGTGTATGGTAGTAACCAGCATATGTAGTAAGGAAGTGTTTCATGGCATCGTCATCTGGAAGGTTTGACTTTCACTACTGTTTTAATGTTTTTATTCATATTACTCCTCAAGGCTTATGCCACAGAAACCTAGGCTAGATTTTGATGTTAGAAATACCAACTGATGCAGAGTAAGATGCATGTTGATAGTTATGTATGTAATGGAGTTCAGAAAGTGGTGTGTTCCCTTCCTACGCTGGGGAGATGTTTCTGTCTTGGCAGAACTTCATTTTATCCTGACATGAGTGTAAAACACCACGCTCATGGTGTTAACCGCAAGGCCACCGAATCAGACTCAAGAGGATTTAAATTGCTTTGTCAACAAGTAATATTTTTAAATTTTGTACTAGAGAGGGTTTGTGTAAGCTTCCTAGAATGAGTAACTTCTGCTATTTCTGGTCAGCACTTCATCAGAAAATTGATTGCGCTCAGCATTAGACTGTTTTACAAGGCTTAAGCATAATCTAATATTTTAAAATCATCTGTTAGTTGCACTGGCCCATTACAAAGACATTTACAAATTCTAAACTAATTTTTGTAATTCAATTGTTTAAAGAATAACTTACCTTTTAGCATATACTGGAAGGCCAAGGGCACAAGTGTCATTAAACTCTCATAAATGTAAATATATTCAATTTAAAATGTGCTGTGTACGAAATGGTGTCCTAAGAATAACTGTGGAAAAAATAGACCAGATATTTCAGGATCTTTTCTTGCTTACTAGAATTCATTTCCACTAATTTTTATAGCCTCATTTACTAGCAGTCATTGTCAGTACTGAAAGAAATCACTGTGTAACAAACTAGACTCATTATCAGCGGACATGTTATTTTGGTGGAAGGCAGCTGCAGGTTGTATGACATAGTATTCTGTAGTGTTCATTTTCTTCCTATGTGTAACAACTGTTAAGTCTTTTTTCTATTGTTCTTGTTCAAACAAAGAAACAAAAAAAAGACTTTGAAGTTACTTTAAGGACAGATGGTCTCAGATTTTAAAGAATGTGTTGTAGTCGTGTTAGAGAACTGTACTGAAGTTGAAGCCCAATGGAAGAGTGGCATGTACCTGTTTGCCCTGGCTTGGTCTCTCCTGTGTCAAGTGGTGTGACTGTGGCACTTAAGATGTACGTTGTGTAGGGCTGAGAGTTTATTGCTCGAGCACATTCCCCATTGCATTTCAGCTCCTCTGCAGTATGATGTTGCTAGTATAACAGGAGAAGTGGTATAGTGTACATGGGAGTGACTGGGGAAATTTCTGAGTTTAAGATATAATTACAGTCAGAGAAGAGAATTATAAAAGCCATATGTATGTCAATCTCTTCCAGATCTTGCATGCCCTTTTGTTTATAGTGGAATTTGTGTATTTGGTGTGCATGGAGAAGCAGGAGCTGTATTCAGAAAGACTTTAAATGACATGTTAAAGGGTTCTGGACATTTACCTGCCACAGCCCCTGCATATCTGTGGCCTGCATAGCAGCGAAGCTGCTGAAAATCTGAGGCAGCTCGTCAAGTGCACTGTTTATAAATACTTGATAACAATGTTTACAGCTCTGCAGCAGCGCTCTTTTGGGTGGGGGAAAAGGGGAGGTAATGTCAAACCCTCTGCTTTATCCTTATCTTCATGAAAACTCGTGTTCAGTTCAGGATTTGGTGAGGTAAACGTGGGTCCTTATTCCCAGCCTGACTTCAGTGATATTCTTAGGAGCCAGCAGCGAACGGATCCCTCCCCTCTGGGGCTGCCTTGATCTTCAGAGGCTGATACCAGATACAGGCAAGAGCTTGCTGTTTTATCTGCATGGTCCATCTCTACCTTAATGAGTGAAATGGTTAAGTATCCGAGGGGGCGAGCCTCAAGGAATGTGTCTTCCATTTGACTTGAATATTTCGGTGGATAAAGGGAGAGGGAGGGAGAGGAGAGAGAGAGAGAGAAATCCACTTACATCACTCGAACTGCATTGAGTGTGTGCCTGTGTGCAGGTTAAGAGACAGACTACGGTGTCTTTGCTTTCTGCAGGAAGCAGCAATGCCGTTTGTATCCTAAGAGGAATTTTTTATTTAGAAAAGGAAGCATTCTTTCTACCCAGGAAATGGCTTTCCTTGTGCGTTGCTATGCCAACTGCCTGCAGCCATGGTCTTCCAAAGTAAGCACAATAACGTAATTATATTGGCGTATTGCATTCAGACTCATGATTCTCTGGGTTTTGTGTGTGTGTAACTGTGTTGTATTTTTGTTGCTGACTCTTTGGGCAGTAGACGTGCTTGTCTTGATTGCGAGGAACAGGCATCATAAAATTAAATGTCTATCAATGTCACGCTGCTAAGATTAATTGTGCAAACTTGGTTAGCTGAGTGGAACAGAGATCACTGGTCACTACTCTGTCAGCATCATTAGCAGCCAGGGGAGGAGGTCCCTATTCCTGTGCTCTGCCCTGATTTTGGGGGAGTGGAGGGTAGTGGTGGAGGGGGGAGGCTGCGTGTGTGAGTGTGTGTGATTGCAAATGAAACAGGAGTATTAACAATGCTTGGCTGAATGCTGGAGGCTGGTTCCTGCACCCTGACTAATATAATACTGTATTAAGCCTTTTTGAGGGAGTCTCTGTGCAGTCAGCCATTTTAGCTTTTTTCCTCCTTTTTCTTCTCTTCCCATTCCTCAGGCTCAGGGAATGGTTTTGTTCCCTTGGATGAATGCTGGATATGTAGGGTTTCATCAGGCTCCGTACGTCCTGACATGCTTAGACTTTCAGTGTTACAAAAATGGAGACTAACGCTGTCGTTTGGATTGCTGCTCTGCACTACAAGTGCGAGGGGGGTTTTGAGCTTACCAGTAGTGACACTTTTAGCTCCAGCTTGGTTTCCCCTCCTCCTCCTCTTTTTAATTTAATGCTGTAGAGGGTGACTTGCCATCCATAAGAAATTGGTACATGATGTGTAAATTCAGTTCAGCTTATGTTTCTTCATTATGAAACCACTTGCAGTCCCAGCTAACCATGGAGTTATGGGCCAGCAGGAGAAACACTCAGTAAGTATTGCAAATTCTGTTTGTTCTATCAATAACCTGTCACGGGCAAACTGCGTGGAGATTGAAACTGCTTGTCGTCCTGCTCACGGGCTTTCCTGCTTGTGAATTTAGTAGTGGGTTTTGAGGAAAGCTGTACCTGAGGTGGCATTAGAGTCTGTGGCTGTGTTTAAGATTGCTTTTAGCTTAGAAAAAGCAACTCTGTAGGTTCTTTTTGAATGTTAAAAATTTACTGAAAAAATGCTGACATACTTGCATTGGGCAACAAGCTATGAGCATTCAGTTAAAATTGTTATGCAATTGTTAAAACTTTAAGGAAATATTCAAGCTGTATAACAAGTGATATAATTGTAGGTGGTGATAAGAATAGGTTTATTCTGTCTGGTGTGTGGTACTAGTGTGCTGTTACCTTGTAGCATGGCGTTTAACATCTGTGATACACTTATGCTGAAAATGCAGAAACTGTTAGTAAAACATGGAATGAACAAAAGGCGTAAGTACTGATGCTTTCTAATTGATCCCATGAGTCAGCTACACCTTTGTCACGCTTTAATCCCATAGACTGCCTGTGTTTATTGTTTGGGAAAAATGCATTCATAAGCAGAAGAGCAAACATTATTTAACAAGGCCTCAGGTGTCAGGAATTAGAAATTTAGGTTTTACATGATAAAAAGATTCTAGAAGTATAGATTCTTACTGCTAAGTTAACACATTTAAATGTTCATGCTAGATTTTATATGGTTCAACATAATTTTCAGTCTTACAATTTGTTTCTTGAAAAGATTTTTATATATATGTTCTGTGCATACTGTGTGTGTTAGAATGTGCATGGGAATGTGTACAGTATGTTCAGCATATACAGCTAAGAATCGTAAATATTGGGAAGATGTGATAGCAGGAACTTTCTAAGGGAGGAACATTTTCTTCAAGAATTCAGTTTTGATTATGTAGAAATACGGAAACTAATCTAGAAACATTTCTCAATGTGTCTAGTGGATTTTTCTTATGCATGTAGCAGACATATCAGTGTTTCTTCTTGTAGACTGTTTTGTTCCTTTCCCTTGTTAATTACATTCTAAGTATAAAGGCGTTCATGTTACCAAATCATTTGGTGTTCATGAAATATTTAGAACTTAATCTAAAAAAAAAATAAAAAAAAATCTCCTTTCCTCCTGAAACTCAAGTACTGAAGAAGCTGAAATAGAAATAGGATACCTTGAATGTGCAAATAGGAATAACATGCAAAAGCTGCATATGTATGTAGTGGTTTTTCCTACTCTTTCTACTCTACAAAGAATGTTGATGAAAAGTTCTAGACTGATTTTCGTAACACAGCAAGTCTAACTGACATAAAATAATTGCTGATAGGACAAATTAACTTGGCATTTTAGAAACTCTACTTAGAAGCTCTGTCTTTTTTTTTTTTTTGTATTATTTTGAGTTAATTAAATCACAGAGATGAATTTCACTCTTTGGACCAAAATGTAGGAATAAGAAAAGGAATAAGGTCAAGGTATTGCTTTACAAGAAAATTAGTTTACCTTAAGAAATGTCCACATATATGTAAGAGAAAGAAATCATACTTGACATAGGGCTGGCAGGCAATTGCAGATTTTGCATGAACAAAAGCCATAGTTTAGAGTTTATATAGAAGTTTAAAATGAAACTATTAGGACACAATGTAGCTCAGCGAAAAACACCGCTTTGGCAATTAAATTTTCCATGCCTGTTCTCCAGGTAGAGGTTATTTTGCTTGGAAAATGAGGCTGAAAGATGTTAATTCTTGGTAGAGAGGGAAAGCAAACTTGGAATTTCAAGTTATACAGACTTTGTCTTGCTTTGCCTAAAAAGAAAACTTATTCAATTAATCATTTTTGGTGGTGAGTTATTTTCATGTTAGTATGTTCCCAGAATCCTAAATCTTTTATTGATATCTGACTTGATCTTATTTCAAGGAAAGAGCTTTAATTCTTTCTGTAACATCCCTGCCTAGAGTCTCACAGCTTGATTTGCTGGGATGTTCTGGAATTGAATGCAAAAATCTCCTGTGCAAGGTTTCACAAAATTCTGTGAATTAATTTTAGTTAATGCTGTTAAATCTTAATTTCACACTATTTTAGTTAGGGAATGAGGGATATGGGTTAAATCTACTGTATTGTGAAAATGGTATACAAACTGACCATTATGTTCATTGTAGTGAGAATGGAGGGAGGAAAAGTAAAAGATTGTGTTGTGTTTCCTAGATTACTTAATACAGGAAACAAAATCAGCCACATCAGTCAAGTGTACTGGTCCTGCATACCTCATATTTCATAAATTGGAAGAGTTTGAAGCAGTGCTACGGATGCCTATCTGAAGGTGGTGTTGCTTTGTGGCTGATGTTCCTTGATACACAACTATTCTCATCTGCTGAACAGGGACTAAAAGTATCCCCTGGGTGAAAGATGGCAGAGAAGTGAAAGCTGGGTTGTTGAAAAAGTAGTTCTGCTTAGTTATTGTATTTAACTGTACTTCACCAGATTTCATGTAGCAGTTCAGTAGGTTCGTTCTATTTGGCTGTATCGTTGCTGATTTTTTAAGAGTCCTCTCAACTAGCTTTGTAGTGCTGTCATTGTAATTTTCCTAATCTTAAATGCTAGGAGGATGAGTGATGTTTCCAAAATGGTCACTTTGTGGATGTTGAAACAACTCTCTTGAAAAATTTCACACATTGCATCGTGTGCCTGCTTTATTATGTGGAAAAATCACATGAAGGTCTAGCATGTGAAGGTTCCCACGGTAGACTCAGGCTTTCTAAAATGTTATCTTTCTATCTCATTTCTTCTCTTCCCTTGTATGTGGTATTTGTAGGAACTTCACTCAAGGTTATTTTTAAAAAATGAAAAAATTGACAGGTATAATGGCTTTAAAAAATCTTACTTGAGATGCACAGTTCTTTCATGACTGTGTAATGATTAACAACTCATGAATTGCAGGGTACGTTGGAGTGACTTATGCACAACCTGTAAGAAAGGATAAGTTACATTTTTAGTTTGGGTATTATTGAAATAAAGTCTGCTAATAAAGGATGTGTTTCACTGCCAGCCTGGTGACTCTCCTTTAGTGATCATGTAGGTACTGCAGTTTTTTGATGTGCTTGACCTGTCTTGAATTACTGAAATATTGAAAGCAATAAGTCAGATCTTTGGCTTGTTCTTACCATGTTTTAGTTCACAAATATTTGTGGCCCTGCGCTAAGGGCCCCCTTGCTCCCAGGAAGGAGAAGGAAATGAGTGGTATTTTGAGGAAGAGTCTTGAGTGGATATTGTTCAAATATGTTATTTTAGTTTGGTGTCTAGTTAAGGGTGTTGGTTGGATGCTTTCCTAAGAAATCTAGACTTGTACAGAGTAAGCATAATTTTCTGGAAGAGATCATTAGTATTGTTTTATAACTGAAACAATAAATGTAACCTGGGATAGTTATTTGTCCTTTGAGTGAGCATCACACAGCACTAATAAGACATGGGAAAGAGAGGTGTAATGATGTGATCAGGTGGCTACACTTGGCAAGCTGAACAATCTGAGATGGCATCATACCTGGATATTTTTGTATATGTATCTGGGGAAAAAAAAAAAGATGTATGAAAAAGAACTCCAACAAGGTAGTAACCTATTAACTACTGTAGCTGCTGATGGTTGTGATTTTGTTCATCTTAATGAATTACATTGTACTGGGACGTGATACAGATTTTTTTTTTCCTGTTATTGTTAGGCACCTTTATTTTTATTGCTTATTGAAACCAGATGTCTGTTTTCTCTCCTTCTGATTATTCCTTTCCTTTTAATTTGTATATTTTGGAAAAAAGGTCCTCTTTGAAGACCAATAAAGGAGTTTGGATTTTTCATGTGATTAGCAATAGTATTTCGCCTCTTCAGAGATGCATTATGATACAGTCTTTAATNAGTAGTGTGTGTGGGCATTATCTTCATTTTTCAGGTAGCTCTGCTGAAGCAAATCTTTGGCGAAAAGTAAGGACAGAATTTTGAGAACTTAAGATGCTTATTTCTCAGCATAGCTAGGCTTAAGTAAGTGTTCAAAGTATGGATTTTTAATTTTAATTTTCTGCGTATTGGTCCAGTTCAGTCACCCATGGCCTAACGATCATCTGAAAGGTTGATTTTTAAGTGACTTGCCTGGCATCCTGCCAGAGATCTGTGGTAGAGTCTGGCTAAATTCCTGTTCTCCAGGACAGCATTTAACTGCACATTTTCTCAAAAGCTTGTAAGTAGCAAAATTTGGGTCATTTCATAGGAATGACAGTGAATGCATTAGTGACCCGTAGAGATGGCAATGAAAACATCCTTGGCGCGTAGGAGATGTCCTGCCATCTTTCTGTTACTGTTTCGAGGCCTGGGGATTGCACAACATATTTAAAATAAAAAAAAAGGCAAAAAAGNCCATGTATCTTCCACAAGATTCATCTCAAGATGGATAGCTCTGGTTTAGTGAGCAGCTGTTTGATATTTTGCACTAGCTTCGTTGCTCAAATGGCCAGGTTGTGTTTATGGCATACTATTCAAGTCCTACTCAGAAGATGAAAGCATTAATTTTTTTTTTTTTTCTTCTGTGGCTTTTTTTAGATGTTTGTAACTACAGTGTTCATGTGATTNTGTCCTGCCATCTTTCTGTTACTGTTTCGAGGCCTGGGGATTGCACAACATATTTAAAATAAAAAAAAAGGCAAAAAAGAGAACCACACCAAAAAAGCCACCATCTATATGTATGTTGTGCATGCGTGCACAAAGCTGCTTTCTCTACCTTCTTAAGAAGTAGCTGAAATTTTTTCAGGTCAGCATGGATAGTTGGCATAGAAAATCTCACAGTAGGGTGTTTGTTTAGCAAGTTTATGAAGTAGGAAAAGTTCACGATGAGAATTGGGAAACTAACATCATCAATATTACCGGTTCCAGTTTACGTTCCAAAGTGGCCAAATCTAGTGGTGGTGTTGGAGTGTTGCAGAGTGACATTTATGATGGTGCACACTGAAATATGTCATTTATAGTCACAATACCGATGTGAACCTGAAAAGGAAAGTCAGCTTCTTCCAAAATGCTATTTTGAGACCAACAACCTAATACTATTTACCATTACTGAGTTGTAGGCACTCCTGCCTGATCTTCAGGCATGCTGAAAATCCAGCTGAAATTGGGAGCTGCTGATACCTGACAATTAAAAAAATCCCTGAACAACCAAAAAGCCAAATGTCAAAAGAAACAAAAAATCCTAAATCCTTAAGGTACTGTTGATTTGCTCCTGATTCTGCAAGTTAATAAAGATAGAGGAATAATAGAAGCTCTAAAAAGCAGAATATTATGGCTTGTGTTGTGCTAAGTAGTGTAGGTTTAAAATATCAGGGAATTAGCAATGTGCACGTAGAGTAGCGTGAAGTCCATTGTAACTTAGAAGCAAGCATTGTGCCTCAGTACCTCAAGTTGATTCTTCCACCTGCAAAATGTTTGCACTCCATTGCAGAATACTGGCTCGAGAGTTTTAAACAGTGGTACTTATGCTTGTAAAACAATTTTCAAGTGATGTGAATTTAACAGTTTAGCAAATGGACCTCTAAAAATATTCCAGCAAGATGAACTTTGCTGGAAATTAGGACTTTGGAGATTTCATTTTTAATTATCTAAGGCAGGGAATCTCAGATAGTGATATGGAAAGAAATATGTAGCTTGTAAGAGGATTAGAAACTGCTGTCTGTTGCGTTGCTTGTTTTTACAGTTGTGATTGCCACCGCTGCTGCTGTTGGTACTACTCCAGTATGCAAAGGCAAGGGGAAGTGTCTCATGTTCTGTGTCTGCTGCTGAGATGACCTGAAGCTCATCTGCAAAATACTTCTGTACTTGATAGCTGTACAGGTTGTCTGCAAAATCAGTGAAATATCAAAAGATAACTGCATGTGATTTAACAATATAAGCATTAGGAACCATGATTTCTAAATTGTAAACTAGAATTGGTTAAACATTTCAACTGTTCAGACTGTCAGCTGTCTGGGATAATGAATGATGTTGATGCTGGAAACTCCTAAGAACAATTTTTTCTTTTTAAGCTTATTTAAAGTTTGTTTTTCTTCAACTATCTTAGACAGTTTTTATTCCTTGGTGTATTCTAGGCTTTAAATTGCTACAAATTAGTCCGTAACAGCATCCTTGATGTTTGAAAAGCTGAACTAATTTTACTAACCCTTTAATGAATACACAGTGGTGTGATTTTTATCTGACTGAAATAAATACAAGATTTTCAGGATCTCAGGATTATTTTATTAAAATCTGATTTTATTTTTTTTATATCCCAGTTGTAACAGCAGATATATAACTAGACTATTAATTCTTTTCACTTACTATTACTGATGCATTCTTGTTAGTGCTCTCTAAATTTAAAAATTAATAGAAGTAATACTACTAGAAAGAAAAAAAAAATCTTGATAGTAGGGTATTTCAGGAGTTCATGCAGGTGAGGGTAATACTGAAGCAGTGTTTCCAGTGTTCTTTATTGCCCAATGGATGAGAAGTACTACTGACTGTGAAGACCCTACATGACGAGTATAGTTAATGTTGAGGATTTGAGAAAAATGAGACATCAATGTCTCAAGATTCAGCCTTGACCAAAGAACCTTGTACCTGCCACACTTCATTTTCAATATCGTATTTAAAAGAGAGTGATAGCTGTAGTGCAAGAGAAGTGTGGGATGACCCCTGCAGGTCTGCAGGCTTTTTAGGGTTCTAACCTCTGTGTGCTTAACCTGTCAATCTGTTACTGAAATGTAACTGGCACTCACAGGGTATCCCAGTACTGGTTGGTTGGTGGTTCTTCCAATTTTATCAGCTTGTCGGTAGTCTTTTTTGGTGTTCATTTTGAGATGGTGATGATTGAGCTGAGAACCACAGGAAGAATAAACTGTACCGAAGGGGTCTCCGAGTGCTGCTCGGTGGGTTGCTTGTGAAACCTGATCCTATGCCCAGGAGCTGGAATCTCTGTGTTTGTATGGGGATATTAGAAGGGCAGATGAAGAACAACAGATTGCAATGCTTTTATGTGGGTGATATTGAAGGTAAATAGCTTTAAGTTAACATAGCACCTGACCCAAATAGTTCTGCTACTTAATCCCTAATACATCTGAGACTTAGGGGTGGAGATTAGCTATTGCCTAATTTTTTTTTTTTTTTTTCCCCGCCTTCTTTCTTGAAAAGATGAAGGATCACAACCAATTGCATTTGGTGAAATAACCGGAAGATAGGATGAAATTTTACGTGGGTGGTGTTTGTTAAAGTTGCCCTTGTGATGCTGGACTTAGTTATTAGACTAGTGAAGTATGGTCATATGCAAGAATGTGGGTCCAGCCTTTGACCAAAGGGCTTCATCTGTCTTCTTGGATTGCTCTCACTGTAAACGTGAAGCTTGCTACCATGAACCAACTTCACGGTATTTAGCCAACCTGGTGTTCTCTACTTGGCCTAAACCGTAAGCTGGTCAAAAAGCTAAAAATAAGGGCATCGGTCTTTTTGTGATCGATGGTCTCCATTGTAAATGTTGGAGCACAAAATCCCAGCATGTTTAGTTCCCTTTTCATGAAAAGCGAAAGAGGATTTTCCTAAATGGGGAGTAGCCTGCTAAATCTCACAACTTGGACTGGCTAGTTTTCTAGCCTTCCTGGAGTCCTATGTTATAGGCAGTCAAGTTGATGTCTCCTGTAATATGCCATTCCTATCAAAGCCTGTCTGGTGTACCTTAAAAAGGATTTGCTACAAATTTCAGTAGTTCCTGTGCTTTGTGGTCCCTGTGCTGGGTAGTGGATGGGAATGTGAGTGCCCCTCCTTTAA
This sequence comes from Pelecanoides urinatrix, assembly GCA_013400755.1. Lineage (NCBI taxonomy): Eukaryota > Metazoa > Chordata > Aves > Procellariiformes > Procellariidae > Pelecanoides > Pelecanoides urinatrix. Next base: position 197,759 of record VZTQ01001386.1, read on the forward strand.
TTCAGAGGGGCTTTCTGATTTCTTTACGTGTCTTCTGAGTTCCAGTTTAGTGACTACTGTAAACGACAATGGAAAGCTCTCAACTATTTGAAAAAATGTGAAGATTCTACCTTGAATGTGAAGATGGTTGTGACTCTCTACACTCAAATATATGCATACCTCCATGGCATTTGCAGCTTGTAATGGAGATGACACTTCTCCTTTGGACTGGGAATGTGAAAACTGGTTTAACACCAGCCTTCTCTTTCAGCCCTGGCTTCTTGACTTAAATCAAGAGCCAATTCCTTTTCAAAATAAAGGAAAAGCAGGTTCGTGAGTTAGGATGCAAAGAAGTACAAAGTGTTACATTATAGCTGCATTTAGTATCTGTTAATAAGCTAAAAAATGCTATGGCAGTGGTAAAATGTAGCTCCATGTAACACTTGCAACTTTTCACTTGTAGATAACTTATTTCTACTGTCCCAGGGTTGGCTGGTGACCAAATGCCGATGTTTGGTAGCAGTAATGTGTCCTCTTGGTAACTGCGGTTACCTGATCTTCAGAGGTATATGTACAGCCAGGAACCACACTGTAGACACAGACAATAACCCAGTGGTCAAAATTCCTCAACCTGTGATTTCTTTCACTCAGCCTATAAATATTGCCTCATTTTATCTGACTGCAGCCTTTCAGCTTGCTTACAAGCATAGGCGCTGTGCGCTGGGTCATTTGGACACACCAACTGCGTAGGATTTATTAGTTTATAGCTTGACTCCAAACTGTGACTTTGCAAGTAAGAAAAAATGGATTGAAGCTTTTTTTTCTTCCTCTGAAGAATGATTTCATAAAAATGACGTCATGCTATTTTGTAGGTCTGCTCCCTTTGTGTATTTAGTCACGTTTGCTTGCTTTATAGTTAAAAATAGGCTTTTACTGTTCTGTGCTGCTGTTATGCCTGCAGAGCCAGGAGAATGGGAGCTGGGTTGTGCTGTTAGGACTCCATCCTTAGCATTGTTTCCTGAATGCCTCTCTGCTGCTGCGCACCTGCCAACCCACCGAGTGCTGTAGGAGTTACAGGAGTGTCAGGAAGGTCTAACGTGGGATGATTTGAAAGGGTATGGTAATGCCAGAAAAAGAGAATATGGCTGCAGAACTGGATCATAAATTTAATATTGGTAGTGGGATCGATGGCTTGAAAATAGGGTGATGAAGAACACTGTGCCTGAAAACTGGATGTATTTGGTTGTGGTTGAAAAAAATAATAATTCTAGATTTTGGGAAATCTAAACTGAATTGTGGGAATTATTTCTTAGTTAGCTATATCCTAGGTTTGCTGAACCATCAGCCCTGTTCTCATTTAACCCAACTACATTTTTTGTGCTCTAGATTTGTTTTTTTCTTATAAGTAAGCAGTTAAAGGTACTTCAAAACTTGCATTGTACACTCTCTGCCTCTGCTGCTTCACTGATCAGGGTACAGCTTGACCTCTAAATCTTAATGTATTCCTGATAATGAGCTAGGAAGAAAAAAAATCTTCCAAATACTTGGCAGGCAGTAGCTCTTTACTCTTCTAGATTGCTCAGGACAGAGCCAGATGTCAGATTTGGATGTGTCTCCCTGGCACACTTGCCTTTTCAGTTTTGACCCACATCACCAGTGGGTTTTTAGCTAGGTTTTTTGGCCTTTGAATAAGAAGCTGACTATAGGGGACTTTTGCTTGAAGTATCCATAAATAATGTAGAAGGATCTTTTTTCTGTTGTCCTCACTTTTAAGGAACCATGAGGAAAAGGAAAATGCATGAATTTATGGATTTCTTCAAATTCAGAGCACAGGATTTCAGATATTTTTGTTTAGCAGAGAGTTTCCAAGGTCCTCGAATACAGCTGTTATTTCTAAATAAATGGATACAAAAGGGTAGTTTCACAAACAGTGGTGTGCATGTCAGCAGTAGTATACAGAAAATCTAGTTATCTACCTCTTTCCTGTTGAAGGAAGAGGTTGTTTAGACAGTTAAATGTCACTGCTACACCTGCCACTTCCATTAGTATTGTACATTACTATTCTCTCCGTGATGATGGTACCCAGGGAAAACTAAATTTAGGAATCCCTGAGTTAGAGTAATATGATTTTTTTTTTTTTAAGTGGAGGTTCAATGTTCCAGATGGGATTTTATTCAGTTAAGCATGCTGAGATAACATGTTTAATGTAGCAAATGATTAAAATATCTAGAACTTTTATGAAAGAACGTAACATTCTTAACCTCTTGCACCATGAGGTGTTATAGCAAAGACCATTCTAGCGCTGTCATAAATTAGCAGTTAAGATTTGACTCTCAAATTTTCTGGTTATTGCGGGGTGACCTAATGCAGTATGTGATGTACACGCACACATCTTGGGTCTCTATCTTTCTGGGAGAAAAAATGATGAAGTTCACTAATTGTATTTGTAGAATGGGCTTCAGTTATTGATCCTAGTATTTCCAGCTGATTTCTGTGTTGCTTATTTTTTCTGAAGCTTGGCAATCTCTTGATTTAAAATCTCATCCTAAATAGGCACCATTGAAATATTTCATGGTGTCAGTAGAATATATAAGTTGCTGCATGAATTGTGTTTTTTAGTATGCTGTTGACCTAAGGCAGGAATATAAGGGATGATTTAAACTCTGTGTGCACACTTGCAGAGACACAAATAGATGAATTTCTGGAAGTCACATCTGAATGTCAGCATTTTAAGCAGAATGACATGGTGCTTCAATTCAATTGATGATGTCTCCTTGTTCTAAAGCAGCCTTGGTTTTAGCAGGTGCCATGTAGGGCCTTCTTGTTTTGCTTCATCATTGAAGGAAGTTGGGTAACCATTATCTTGTGAATATGTTGTTGTGGACATTTGGAAAAGTTAGGTGTTTTTAAAAAAAAAAGGGCTAATTGAACTTAGCATTTGATATTACAGTTTTGAGTAACTGACACTTAGACTACAAAGAAAAGCTCTTCAGGTTGTTTTAAAATTCAATGGAAATATTGTTAATGTAAAAGATGGTTGATTTGTGTAAATAATTTGAAATGGCTTTGCACAGTTGTTGCTGCACGGGGCTCCAGAATTTAGGGAAGATCTTCGCACTTACCTGAGGACTCTTTGATAAAAAGAAGAAAAATGGTCCTCTACTTTTTCTCTTCCTATGCTTACAGTGACCACACACAAGTAGGTCTTTTGCCCAAACTAGTAAATATTTGTAGTAGTTCAAAGAAGTCAGAATCTTGTTCTCTGTGACAGAATAGAAAATCTGAGGGTATTAGGAATGCGTGATACCACGTATAGTTCTAAGAGTTTGTGTCAGTGTGAAAAATTTTCATTAATTTTCTTTGGCTACCATATGAGGGAAAATGTAAATAAAATAGTGTAGCAAGCAAAGCTGGGGATGTTATAGCAACATTCACTGCTGTTATAGTGCTATAGCATGAGTACAGTTGCATTTTCAAAACTCATAAATTAATAAAGCTGTTTAACTAGTAGGCATGTTAGTATAGCATTAAAAATCATAGATAAGGTAAATTCATACTGTTTTAAGATTTTGCAACATTAGTCATGTATAAAGGGAAATGCTTGTCATTTAAAAATATTTTGAGTGAGTTATCTCGTTGCTGTGCTATTGTTGTTATCCAGAAAAACAGCGAGACATTACATATATTACTTTATAATGCAAATATGAAACCTTTTTGCTCTCTGTACATCAGTCTCAGAAGTATTATCTATAACCTTTCTTTCAAAAATCACTTTATTTTAAAAATATCATCCCCATTTTTAAGCAAAATTATTTGCCTTTTCTTTTTTAAAAATTTTGTATCATTATTTTGAAATGCTCACTATTATGCAATTAAGAATCTCAAAACTTTGATTATGGTAATACACATTTTTGCTTTATATTAAAGAATGCTACAATCAGAATATTCTTAAAAGCAAGATTGAGCAAGTGCTTTGTCTCGTGTGTTGAGAATATGCATCCTGCAATATTGCATTTCTTTTTTTTTTTTTT
>VZTQ01001387.1:0-53226 GCA_013400755.1 Pelecanoides urinatrix
CAGCTGAAACCAGGACAAACATCAAGTCTTACAAGCATTCTGGTTTATCACCTAAATCCATTTCTTTTTTTTTTTTTTTAACACTGAAACAGTAGCAGCTACCTTGGACTATTGTTTCAACAAGTCTCTAACAAAAGCTCACAGGTTTCAGAACTAAGGCATTACAACCAGTGCTATTAATCCCTTTAATCTATTTTACAAAGAGTCCATATAGTAAATATGAGTAATAAAGGTAAACTTGCTATTCTTAAGGATCAGCTATTTCAAAATCATTAATATTCTTATTGTTTAAGACTAAATGTAATCTTGTATCTGTATTTCATTTTCTCCATTCTCTCTTTCAAATATTTTGCTGTTATTATGAACTTCACCTAATGGCATTTGCAATTTAATATTTATAGAATTAAGTTGATATTTTTTCCTCAATTTTCTTAATACAAGTTAAATAGAATGAGAAATATGCTTTATAGAAGTCATTGAAGGCAAGCATATGAAGTTTTAAAAATACTAACATTTTGTTATTACGATAAGTAACTCTTGTTTTATGAGAGTAATTTAACTGGCATTTGAAGGTAATTAACAAATTGAGTTTAAGTACTACTATAGAATATTTTCCCCATCACCAAAGGGTAAAATAACTGATAGAGAAAGATATAATAATATCCTTCAATTTGAGAGAGAAGCCTCCTGTATTTTGTAAAGTGGTCAGCTAGCTTAGTCTGAATCCAGAAATATTTTCAGAAGTGATGATTCAGTGAGACATAGCACTTTAGTCAAATATCCAGCCTTATTTTAGGAACTGTTTTGAGCTAATGCAAATATGTCATTTGCTTAGCTGGGATTAGCAAAGATCTGACCAGAATACAATTACCTAACTGAGATCTATGTCAAGGATTTTAAAAAGTGACCAGTGCTTCAAAAATTGTGTATATATATACAAATATAATATGTATTTATGTATGTTAAATCAAGCACAAAAAATATATTTTATTTGTCTATAGACTGTGGAATCAATGGAAAATTTAAAAGAATAATACAGATATTGACAAAACTATATCCTGTATCATCTAGGCAGGATTGTAATGCTTTGATGTCATCTAGACAAGGACTGGTGGTAGAATAAATAAACACTGTGTTATCTTTGTCATGTAATCAAGATATGTAAAAACTGAAGAACTGGCAAAATGCATTTTGATCAAATAACAAATGTTGAGGGTTTTTTAATTGATAATGCACTTCAATACATCAAAAAATGAATTGCAATGTAAAGTCTTCAGTGTCTTGAAAGCTGAAGGAATAGCTTCCTCAAAAATAAATGAATCAATGAACACTGGTTTTCAATAGCAACAGGACTCTAAAGGAAATGAGCACATTGAAAAATGTGCTAAAACTGAAAACTGGTGAAAAATTAGTGTGAATTATTTGAGATTTTTGTGTGGGTTTAGATTTCTATTTGTATTTAGAAAAATATATGGATTTTATATAATTTTTAATAAAATATCAACATTTATATAAAATATAAATATAAGAATTATAATGCATGTATTAAATTAGTAAAATATATTGATTGAATAAAAAATATATACACTATATATACATGTGAAAACATATATATACAAACCCGCACAAAAATGCAAATATTGAATCTTAGTCTTCATAGACCTGTTTCAAAAATCTTGAGGAATGAAAAATATCTTGGTCTGGGGAATATTTTTATTATCGTATAATCAGATATATTTTAGTAATGTCACTCAATTATTTAATGATTATTAAAAGTGGGATACTCTAGATCTGCCTAGAAGAATTAAATTTGGATATTTTCTTTTGATACAGTGGTAGTATGATTGATATCTCACCTGCTATTCTTGTAAGGAAAATTCAAGAACAGTGTTGAAATTATACACCTTTTATTTCCCTAAGCATCATTAAAAATATTAAGTTTTATTCCATTCTGTTACAACAAATATATGTAAAACTGAAGTGCTAAAAAGGAGTAAAAACCATCATCTGACCTTTTTCTTCCCTTAAGAAATATCTGTAAGCTACATGTTCTATCCCCACTTGGTATTCCCAAGATACTTGTATATTCAAAGACCACTTCTTAGCATTCTTAGCTATAGCTTTGCAGTGAGAACTATGTTTAAGTGGTTAACTGCTATAACCTGCAACTCTTTTTCAGAGTTATTACCCTCTAGAATCAATAGGTTCATCTGGTAGACATGCACACACAATATATTCTGCCAAGGGTTATACTCTCCATTGAATGCAATAGGAGATGCTTTTGTTTTAAACAGGAGCCAAAAGCAGAGGTCGAACTGTTATATTAGAGACAGTATTTAATGCAGATTTTGTAGTTTAGATAGAAACATGAAAAGAAGGATGCAAAAAGAAACTCCTAGAGATAGGAAGCTAGTCCTCCAAGGTCAGGTAGCAGACAAGTACTCATGTGGATGTCCCACATAAAAAGGCATCTTTCCTCCATATGTTTTGTAAAGCCACATTACTCTTCTGTTCTATGTAAATTATGATACAACATGTATATGTTTATTTGAAACACTGGTTTACATACATATAAATGAATGAGAATTTTAGATCAAGTAAATTCTAAAAACAATTTCTGTTTAGCTTATTTTTTCACTGATAACAAAACAAGTTTAACTTTTTTTTATGTGTTTTATCGAAAACAATAAACTTTGAAGCCTTAAATACCCTGACAGAAAAGTGACCCATTCTTCTTTACAGCTGGTTTCTAATGCATTTCTGAAGATTTTTTTAAGTGTTCATTTTAAAAGATCTATAAAATTTATTGGCATGTTTATGGCCGTCTATCTCTACAAGACCTATGCAAGCAATTATCGTTTTTCACTATAAATGTTTAGAAATCATCATAACTTTTTAAAAAGAAAAGGCATTTTTCCCTAAGAATAACAAAATTGGTCTATTTGGTGGTAATAATTACTTTCTGTGGAAAATAATCAACCATCAAACCAAAATACCATCTTTCACTGTAGATCAGAATTAGAATTTAGATAGCCAAAGGATAAATATTCAATAGCTTTATTTAAAAGAGATTATTTCAGTGTAATAAAACTTATCTTTTCTAATGTGCTCATATTTGCTTATATCATAACTTTATTATCCTGTTGATATGCCTTAATGGACTGCTCAATTAATGACCACTTGTTATTTAGGATAGTCCAGGGGGCAACACTGAACACAACAAACACAAACAAAACAGACAGAAACATATTAAACCTTGGGGACAGGGAAAGAGCCCCAGGCTCCTGTAATATGTTGTATTAGACATTTGACTGTGGAAAGTTTCCTATTAGGCAACATAAATCACTAGAAAAGTACATTATAGAGAAAAAATCCTATCTTGAAGAGTATAAGTAACCTTTTCTATTTTTCAATTCCTACCTTTTGACTTGGGAATTCTATTTTTTAAACAGCTTCTGTCTTAATCCTTTTTAAATGATCTGGCAGATAATAGTTTCTTGTCATGGCAGGTATGAACAAATCTTACTGAGCAAAACAAGACATACTTTAATTGGAAACAGATTCCAAATATGGAAGATAAAAATATAGCTGATCATCCTTAACTCACTTCAGAAGATGGAGAAGCAGTAGGACTCACTGAGGACTGGATTATCTGGGATCAGGATGACCAGGCACTGTGTTTTGGGTATTACTATACCTACTGAAGGATTTTTGAAACAAAATAAAATCCTTGTCATATTTGTATAATTATTGCTACTTCTATAATATCTGGAAGAGTTTTGTCAGCTTTTGATCAATGAATTTCTTCATATGAACAAATTAAGATTTCCAAATTTCACACGTAAAATTCAAAATTACTGAAGTGACAGGTGATGTGAAACAATAAAACCAGGAAATTCTGTACATCAAATTTGGCCTTAGTGTTTGGAATAACCACTCAGTTAAAGCAAATGAGAAGGAAATGTTTTTTCTAATGTAGCTTGATGATTGATAATGACTCTGCCTTCTTCTTTAAAAGTAAGCAACAGCTGGAGGACTTTATCTTACTGTTTTATGTCCAAAGATCTTTCTACTCCCAAGTCCCCAAAGATTGATTCATGCTTATACATTTAATATTAACACAGGTGAAGCCCAGTGGAAGGGTATAGGAAAAAGTGTCACATCTTATCTGAGATTCATCAAAATCTGCAGAATTAAAACCTTGTTCACCTATTAAAAAAAAAAAAAAAAAATTCTTCTGCCCCTGGACATGAACAAAATCTAAGTGTAAAGTTTGTAACAACTGTTCTACCCCAGGAAGAGACAATTACTATATAAACACATCTATGACATTAATGGGAGTCAAAAGTAATAAATGAAGGGGTTATTTTTTTATATTTGCAGCAGTGAGCAAATGAGATTTGTAGAACCTAAAAGTAGTTTTATCTACTCCTATTTTCCCCTATTCTGCATACGATTTTGTCTCTTGTAATTAGTTAATGTATTTTCAAATTTGTATTATTAGATTCGCAGAGTTGTTATAACTCAGATAATAAAGACACAAATTAAATCTACACCATAGATTTTGTTGATTATGTGGATTATAAGGCTAAAAATGTCACAGCAAAACTGTTGAGGCATGGTAGCCTTCTGTTTTCTGCAACAGAGTAAAAACATACATGGTAAAATAGCGCTAAGATTGAGACAGATATGCCATCTGGAGAATAACACAGCTATTAAGAATCTTAGGGCAGCATGGCTCTACCACATATATATATGGCTCAGAAGATTATTTTACTTATGATTTTAATTTCCTGCCTTTCACCTGAAAATACTCTGTGCCTTTGAATTAACATATTTATATTTTCATTATGGTTGATAGTAAGTTTAAAAAAGATGTAATTCCTTGAATTTTTGCACTTATATAAAGTTGCACTCTGACACATTTGATTAAGAATTTGACAAGCTATCATGCAAAACATTCAAACTAGTATTTATCAGAAGTTTACTAATGAGTTGTGTGCAACTGCGTTAAAATCGGTTTAATTAAGATTAGGTGGTGATCAGTATGACTGATGCCAACCCAAAAGAAGTAGCTGCAAAAATCTGAAATTTTAGTTATTCAGGTTCTGAAGGGCACAAAAACTGCAGTGCAATGATCAGAAAAAAAAAAAAAAAAAACAAACAAAACAAAGCCACTCTTTCAAGGAAGCAACACTAAAGCTGTTTCAGTTATTAAATTTTGACACAGCACTGTCTTCTATTTGCTGTTTTTTCAGAGCAGTGTCAGCAGCTTTATTCCAGTTTTTTCTTCTTTTTGTAAAACATTAATACACTAAACTGTATTTCAAGCTTCTATAAAAGCAGACTCCTGTATAGATACATTTTTCTTTTTACTTAGAACAAATATTTATTATAAACTGGAAGGAATATTTATTTCTTACAAAAGGTTAGATTTTCAGTCCTAGGACTGTACTTAATAACTTTGCAAATCTTCCTGTCAACAATTCTGCACCTCTAAAATGCATTTAAAAAGTCCATATGTATACCTATGATGAAATCTGCTTTGAGCACTCTCTAAAGGAGCAGCAAAAATCATTGCTTTATGTAACACTGGAACGGATGGCAGAATTAAAACTGCAAACATCTTGGGAATAATTGTGTTCCCTTTAGTGTGGAATTTACCTGATGGACACATCTTCGACACTGATTTGTCTCTCAAGCCTCAGTTACAATGTGACATATGCTTCACTGATAACTTTACATAGACACAAAGCCTCAAATTTGCATTGAAATCTTGATGGGCAGATGTCCACACACATGCGATACTTCAATGAAGTCTATCAGCCTCCATTAATGCATGGTGCTTCTTGAATGATCAGAACCTAGATGTTTCAAGTACTTAAAAATAAATATTAATGTATTCTTTATACAGCTCAGTGAAATTACTTCCCATATTTCTTGATGTCTTTGAAAATTAACCATCCTGTTTGGAGATGACACTATTGGCCCTTAGGGTTAATGTTTCAAAGATGTTATTAGTTCAGGTCTTTGTGCTTGTACTGCTTTCTCAGGATTTGTAGTTGCTGAGCTATCAGTCACTTTATATGATACTAAACACTAGGCATGGTGAGAAAACATCCAATAGAAACTGCTGTTCAGTTCTGACAGATATTAAAATTTAATACTATCTCTGTATGAAGTTTGCTTAATCAAATGTCAGGGAGATTTTAAATCTATCAATAAAGACCTTAATTCACCCAGGGGACAAAATCAACAAGGAAGGCAAAAATCCCAAACAAGAAAAGAGCCTTAACTCTTAAATTCTTAAAAGTTGTATTTGTAGTGCCATCTGCTTTGAGTTAATTGTTCCCAACAAGCCACTCAGCTGCCATTTAGTCTCTGTATTACTTATTAAAGAAGCAATGAATACATAGAAATATGTCATGAGCATTAGCAAAATCCTGATATAGTGATAGCACAACATGATTGATATACTTACAGTCCACTAATTTAAACTTTATTTTCTTCTTTATGAGTGAAATAGCAATCTTCGTGCATGTACAGCTACTAATTAATAAACCTGATGTTTGTGCAATTTTGATAGACAGACATATATAAAAGAACAGATGGCAACACTTTCGGTAACTCACAAGTGTTGTGAGTTGTATTGGTCTTTAAAACAGCTTTGCTACATAGACTGAAACGCTGTTCAAAATTTCTTATAACATACAACTATGCACTATATAAAAGAGACACTTAAAATGTTGGGAAATGACAGTTTGCCCTTGTATCTAGCAATTTGCTCTGTTGTTCTGTTGTGAAGTGAATGGAATAGCAATACTACCATTCGTATCAGCAGGATATTGCAATGTGTCTGTCCTCAGAGCTGCATCTCGAGTGCAACAATCACGGTAATGGGGATAACAGAGGGCAGTGGATGGAAGGATCACAGAAAGTTGCGATGAAAAGAAGGCAGTTTTGGAGCTTTCATCTCCGTCTGTTTATAGGTGTTTGTCCCTTCTTTAGAAACAGTTTATTGATCTTGGGAAACAAGGATTGCACAGACATTTTCTATTTGTTAATATTTTTTTTAAATATTGAAATAATAATAATTAAAATACCAAACCAACCAACCAAACAAACAAAACCCACCGAAAGCCCATAGATGTCTGTAAATCAGAATAGATCATCATAATCTGATAATAGATCCATGTTTGCATTACTTCTTTTGACTGTAAAAGGTCTCTGGACATCAGCCTTACATCTCTGATAGTGTTGCAGCTATTTGTCAAACACTCTTTGTTTATATCTAATCAGTGTTAGGACTATTACTATATTTTTAAGCCTTCAGCTACCAAATCTGATTTTTTAAAGAGAAAAAAACCTGTTATATTCAGCAACAAATGTAACCCTGAAGTTCCAGCATAATCAGCTAAGTTTAAATAAATAAATAAATAATACAGTAAAAGAAGTGTTTCACTCAAAAGGGCAACAAAAAAGAGATTATTAATTACTCTTTTGATCCCTATATTATGAAGGAAACACACACCGAACTGGAGAAATATGACTGATTCTATTGATTTCTATATTGAGTTGGATTACTCATCTCCTTAAAGTTAAACATACTTTAGTCTTTTTCCTTGATCAAGTTTTTAAAACAAGTACCCAATAAGAATGCTATACATACTGTCTCTGGACAAACAGTTTGCATTCAACCCTCCATCCATGTACCTACCTCAGGACTTTCTATAGCTTCCACTGAAATTGTCTATATACATTGTTCCTAAAGTATTACATTATGAAGTAATTGGTCCCTATAACTGTGCCACCTCTTCTCATCATCTGTTTTTGTTTTTCTTTTTTGTTTCCCCTCTAAGATCCCTTCATTCTAAAAGAAGGCTTAAATGAAATGTGTTTAAAAATACATACTTCAGAAGAGCAGCGGAAGAGGTGTAGAATAAGTCTGACCAAGGTGTAATGGCAACTTTTAATCTCTGCAGACTTCTTTTTTTCATTTTCTGACCTATGCTGCATCTTTATATGTAGATTTGGAACCCCACAACTTCCCATAGGACCATTGTGAAAGATTAAAGTGATATAAACACTAACTCCACAATTTTATTTTCAATTATTTAGCCTGGAAGAAAAGTATCTGAAGGATCGAGATCTGTTCTAACACTGTATCATTTATCAAATTTCAGGCAAACTCAAATATGAAATTGGTGAGCTGCTTACTGTGAAATAGAGCTATTTCTTTAAACAGGCTAGGTATCAGTGCAATGGCAGTTTTTAAAACACAAGGTCTTATCTCTGTACTTGTTACATTCAAAATCTTGTTATGAGCAAAAAGAAACTCACCATGTATGTGGAGCTAGGAATTTATTGGCAGTCCAGTTAATGTTTTAACAGTCTAGTAATACAAATTATGTAATTAATAGAGATAAAACCCTCATTAATAACAGAGTTAAGCCTGTTATGCAATCCCTTTGCTCCTTCCTGGCATCTACCTCTTTTCCATGGTACTGTGCTCATACCTTGAATGTCCCTGGGGGTCCTGAAGTTGACAGGCTCAGCTCTTGGCAGGAAGACCGGAGAAGTATAGAAGACATGCCATCACCATCCTGACGTCTTTGACAGGATGAGTATGAAGTTTGGTGGGGTGGGGGAGAAGGTTTCTTCCTCTGTCCGGGGCTTTGCTTGAATTTATTTTATAAATTTCTTTACCCCAGGCTGCTGCCTTCTGGCTGTGCCCAGCTGAGTGTGAGCATGTCCCCACAGCCTCCCCAGGCTCAGCCCCTCAGGGGCTCTTGTTTGTTGGGCAGCAATCCTCTGCGTTTGCCAAACCCTTCCCACGTAGACACTGGCAGAGCTCAGGCTTAGGCAGGGGAGGCAACAGGCACTTAGCCCCGAGGCAGGTGCTAAAACCAACTCAGCCCAGCTCTGGCCCAGGACCTGTCCTATCAGGTCAGCGCAGAGCCTGTGACCCTTTAGTAGTTGTCTTAGTTTCAGCTGGGATAAAGTTAANTAAAGGCAAAAATCATAGTTAATAGACTGCATTTTAAGCATTTGACAAAACCAATAGTAAGTAAGGTAATCAGCAGACAGAGATAAATACTTTGCATAGGGGTAGAGGCAACACGGCTTTCTGGAGAGAAATCGTACCTCAAATTTTCCAGTATTCTTTGAAAGAGCTATACATGCAGATATAATGCACTTGGATTTAGAAAAGCTTTTTAAATGTCCTGTTGTGGGTAACTAAAGTGTAACTGGATATGAGAAAGTCTTTCCTTGGCTTACTAACTGGTTTAAGATAGCAAAGAAGAGATAGCAAAAAAGGTCAGTTTTCACAGTAAATCTAGGTTATCAGTAAGGATTCCAAATATGACACCAGCACAGTACAGTCATAAATGTTCTAGAAATGGATTTAAATAGTGAGGCAACAATGCTTTTTGATGGTACAGAAGTATTCAAAGTGGAATAAAAAAGACTAGTACTATAAAATGACTGAAAAACTTCGTCAGGGTCTCATTATATTGAGTAATCAGATTATAAAATGACATACAAAATATGATATTTTTTAATGCAAATTTATATACAAATGTAAATGGTGCACAAAACACACAATAACAGAGTTTAAATACCTGTAACTTCTTTTTCTTGAAGAATTCCACTTTTTTTTTTTTTTTATCATTATCTTTTTGTTCAGATGCAGTCAAAAAGACAATGTTTGTTACTTTGAGGAAAGACATTTGAAATAATTAAAGGAGACATAACACTGCATAAATTAATGATAAGCCCACATCTTAAATATTGTGAGGGATGCACAGAGAAATTATTAAAAGATAGTCTTAAGACTAAAAAAAAGAAGGGCTTTTTCAGGCAATGCAGAAACAGAAAATATTTCTGAAGGATGGATAAAGAAGGTAAAAAATATAAATAGATTTCAAATGTCATGGAGGATGGTGACTTAATGATTCTATGATTCTATGATTCTATGACTAGCAAGTGCACTATTTTGGATATAACTCTGGTGTTGTAATTCCTTAAGTCACTAATAGCTTAAAACCAGCGGATATTAATGAAGTCATCTCCCTTTAGAGATGTCCACTTTCTTGTTTTTTCCTAAGCATCTGCTACTGACAGAAAGAAGTTACTGAACAACATGCATCTTTTGATTTAATCTGACCTTTTAGATAGACACAAAATCTTATAATTTTTAAAGACTTTATAGCGTATTTAATGAGAAAATTAGGATTAAAACCAAATAAAGTTCTTCTCACTTTATTTCTGCAGCTGAAAAAGTGAAACTAATTCACCATGCTAGACCCGCCATGTAATCTTTTTCTATTTTTCTATTTACCTTGGATGCTTTTTATCCACAGAAATCTGTAATTCAGAATGTCACCAATGTCTCTGTAAGTAATTATCTGACAGTGTGATCTGCAATTTTCATACAGTGTATTTTGAATGAAAATATGGAAGACATACAGAAAGCTAATATTTGTGGAAAACTTTCTATTATAACTCAGAAACTTTAATATGTTCCTAAATCAAAAGAAGAACTATCCTTGTAAGAGAACATTCAGCTATGTTATCTCTTGTAACTTTTTATTTTGAGGGCGAGCAGACTTCTTTAAATAACATAAAGGATGTTCTGATCAATATTATAATGAAATTTAATATTTGATGTTAGATTATTAACTTATAATGAATTTTTCCTTTATTATTGATGCATAATCAGTATTTTAATCAGGTTCATCAATGATATCATATCTAGAATTCAGCACAGCAGGAGAATTAATTGCTGGATTGATAACAAACATACCATATTATGATTTCCATTTTATATACTCTTCAGTAACTAATTTTATAGGTGAACCATTTTATAACTACATTAAACGCTTAATGCCTTGCTTATTAAAATGAAACCAAGTTTTTATGTTAAACAAAAGGAAGTATAGAATCAATTTTATAATGTAGAAATATCCTTATTCTGAGAAGTTTAAAACACGACTTGTCACACTGACTGCTATGGATTTAAAGATTACATCTTTTACCAGAAATAACTTTGTTCTTCATGGGTCTATATTTTAGTGAGAGGAATGTGAAATTATGAAAAAAATACTCTTCCCACAGAGACATAAAATCCAAGTATCTTTGTTAATGTAGTTTAACAGTAACTATAATAATACCTGAATTATCATAAAAATATTTTTCTTTACACATCAATAGTATATCAGCCTGACTTAGAATAGAAGTCTAAAATATTTGTCAATGATGAGCAAAACAATTATTATTTAATCTGAAGAAATTATAACCACCTGACTCAAATAAGGCATATCTGACCACTGACGAGGTATTACTCTTTGAAATAATGATGTAGCATATAACAATTTCTGACCTCTGCTTTGACCCTTAAAGAACCTTACATTAAAAATTAAATTGAATTACTACTCTGACTACAGTCTCAGAAATGTGGAGAAAAAGAAATACTTGTGTTCTTCTTATGAGCTAAAGGTTGTTACCCTAGGCAATCAAAATTTATAATTTTCACTTCACGTGAAAATTCAAAATTTTTTTGTCCAGATCAAATGAGAGTCAGCTCTATTTATTCCTTACATTTTTTTAATATAAAGTAAGTAATATAAATATCATTTCACAATCAAAAAACCACAAGTAGTAGGCCCAACCCACAAAATAAAATATATTCATTTAGAAATGTCCTGAATATCACATTTGTGGCCAGCTGATACAGTAGTTAGTGTTATTCTTTTATTTACATTGTTAGTAGCAGAAGACGGTATGCGGAACAAAAGATGTTCTGCGGAAGGTAACCCAGAAGAAATAATGAAAGGAAAACATAAATACATAAAATACATAAAAATACATAAAATAAAATATGAATACATAAAATAAAATTGAATACATAAAACAACAACACCACCACCACCACCCCCCAAAAAAAGAAAAAAGGTAAAAAACACTAAAACCAGGAAGTTGATGGTTTGGTTTGAAGAGGGTTTCCTTGCTCTTTTGAAACCATTGAAGAGACATATTTTCTAAATGTTTTTTTTTTTTAGAAAATGAAGCTTTAATTCTCAAATCAGTTAGGAATATTTGAAAATGCTTCTTTCTGCCCTATTATGAGGCAAAAAAAGTACATGTTGCAAAATACTCCGGAACAAGGAAAATAGTATCTATTTAAGAATAGTTCCTACATCCAAATCCAGTGTTAAAGATCAAACATAGGAATTTTGTATGTTGCCTAGGAATAACAGGCAATATTCAGAGTTTGAGTGTTATTTTGAAATAGCAAATCACAAACATTTCAAACTTTCTTCCTCTTTGGTGGGAGATACCATAGAAAAGACTAATACAAACAGTGATATAGATATACTCAGACATACTGTGATAAACATGTCACCCGTAGTTCAAATGTAGAAAGGGACATATTCTGTAACTGCACAGAGATATAGATATCTACTTTGAGTGCATTGTATGATTCATACTTACTCTTTGGAAATTAAGCACTTATAAATTAGTTTTAAATCCTACGATTTGTTAATCTCAATTCATTCTAGAAGATAAATCTTTACCATGCATAGTATTTATGTTTCCTGTTATCACTGCTTGGACACCTGTGTCAGGGACATTGGTATAAACTAATAATCTGATCCCAAGTTAGACAATAAATAATCAGTCCTTAAGCATCCCAGAATTTTTTGTCTATTAAGCTAATGCCTTCTGATATTCTCTAGAGAAAGATAAAAGTGAGAGAATGTGACATCTTTTTCATCAAAAGTGGTGCTTTACCAGAAGAAATGCAGAAATGCTCAGACCCATTATTTTTTCTGCTGTCTAGTTGACTGCATGATTTATGATGAACTTGTCATTGCACTAACAATCTGGACATAGCTTTCAAACTTCACACTCTCCGGTTGTTAGTTTACACAATTCTTGTTGAGTCATCATTGGATGTAATCATCACCTCAAGGCAGAGTAAAATTACCAGCACCTTTTCTTTGCTATTCTGCTTTCACCTACAAAATGCACATTATTTTTAACTGTGGGGGTAGCAATAAGCACTTATATCTCACAGTATTCTCCATTTTTTCTCTGAACTCAGAGAGATTTGGTTATTAAATGTCAAATTCGGGAGCTTAGTATCTGGAAAATGACATTTCTTTTTTAAGATGCAAGTCAAGTGAACAGGTTTTAAAAATAGAAAACAAGCATCCATTACTTGCCTTTCTTAAAGTGCAACTTCAATCAGCTTAACCAAGGAAAAGAAATTACCTGAGGTAAGTGCTGTTGGTTAATAAAAGTATTATAGAAAATATGTATTTGGCTTTGCTTTTGATTTTCTATTCTGAATTATTTAGAACTATTAATTTTACTACAGATAAGATTCTTCTAGGTTGTTCTTCATTAGACCATAGCAGTGTCCAGTCTTTTTTAATTTATGAATAAACTAATCTGTAATTATAATTTTTGTAATTTTAAATCTTCCATCCATATACCTCCAAAAGCATGAAAACTATTTAAAATTCTGAACCCAAAGTATAGTATGACCAGTTCACCTCCTTTAACAATGACCACTAAGTTTTGTAAATCTCCTAAGCCAATTTTCCCATCATTCTCCATATTTGTCTACAAAGTCTACAGTAATATCTGCATATCCTTATTTCCCCCATTTTTCTTCCTTATTTCAATACATGCATGAAAGAAAGCAATTACAGATATTCCTTACTTAAATCATAATCTCATGTTTTCTCAGGTCACAAACTCCAACAGATAAACTAGGAATTTCTCTTTTTCATTGACTGCATCTTTCCTGTGGATAAGAGATCTTTCTGTGGTTTTTTTTTCCACGCCCCCCAAAACATGTACAATCTATGAAAAATAGTATTTTTATTAAAAAAAGCTCTAAAA
Organism: Pelecanoides urinatrix; assembly: GCA_013400755.1. NCBI lineage: Eukaryota > Metazoa > Chordata > Aves > Procellariiformes > Procellariidae > Pelecanoides > Pelecanoides urinatrix. The sequence goes on from VZTQ01001387.1 coordinate 13,915, forward strand.
CTAGTCAGTTCTCTCACCCCATGTGTTGTCTGACAAGAAACAAAAGCATGACTATTTATAATTTCCTCAAAGTGATGATTTTAATAAAGGCACATTCAAAAATGCTGTTAATAGTTTAGGAAAAAAAGCAGAAAGAGTACTCAGTGTGAGTGTGTGTGTATGTGTGAAGGATATATATAGTCAATCAAGGAATAACTGAACTGTAATTATGATCACCATGCTTTCCACTTATTTATTCATATGCTTATATGAATATGCTTATACATCAGTTTCACTACAAATCTGTCTGAAGACAGCAAACTAGTCTGTTTTTATTCTTTGCAGGAATCATACTTATCAGTTTTAATCATAGTTGCCAACTTCTAGGTTGTCCTTCACATCTCACTGGTCAGCTAACAGTAATCAACACACATTACTCACAATAAGGCTCAATCCTAATTACTCTTCTTAGCCTACAATATAAACAATCAGAGATGCATGATTTGAATGCTGACTCACTTTTAAAGCTTTCTGGGTTTTCTCAGCTTCTCTACAGACTGATCTCCAAATGTACTAAATACAACTACAGTGGATACACCAGACTGACTATAACACAAGTATACTGGGCTCTAGGGCCTTTATTTAGACTACAGAACATACTATTTCCAAAATGATACATGAATTATTAATTGAAATATAGTGTTTATTTTCTTGCTTAGATCTAGGAGGATTCAATAGTGAATTAGATGGTTCTCAAAGCTATTACAATATCTTTAAAAATGTAAAAAGCATATGTGTAGTGTACATCATTCAGAATCTAGCTACCAGAGACCAGAACAAGACATTGTGAGAGACAGATTTTTTGATATTTTCCCACTGGTGAGTTGTCATATCTCCTTCTCACACTGGTCACTGGAATATTTTCTGTGGGTTTCCAGATTTCAGTTCTGGATGAAAATCTAATCATGGAAGTGATAATTTTCTCACTGACTGTATTAATTGAATTGATAACTTTGTAAATCTTGATAACATTTGAAAACCTTGTAATACACTTATAAAAAGAGACATAAGAATGGCTGCCATGCTTAGTTTTCTGAAATAGGAGAAATTTCTTCTTGGGCATTCTGGGCTGAATACACACTGTATTATTACAAAAAGCCATCAATCCTGGCTCTGACCAATACTTTCCAGGAAGTAATCTGGAAATCCTGGGTGCTGTAAAAAGAAGCAGTTTTTCATGAATTTTTATGGTATTAGTGTTAGATGGTAAAAAACAGACTTTCTGGGTTTCATCAACACCACTGAAAAAAAGGAAAAATGGAAGAGAAGGAAGATAGAATTATGGGTGATGATTTTGAAGTTACATTTTGCATTTACTTCATAAATTCCTCAGTTTATGTATAAGAACATTTTTGACTGAAGATAAAATCTCCAGAGACAGAAAGCAAGGGATATAGGAGAGGAATGAACTGACATAATTTGTTCTTTGGAGAAAATGACAAATCAGTGTAAAGCATGATGTGACTCTCTGAGTTGTAATGTTAACAGAATGGTACTTCAGTCCTGTAATCATCCAACAAAGACAAATTAATGTTGACAGAAAGCTGAAGCATTCAGCAGATGTGGGTCTAATCTTAAAAGGAAATAGAAAGTTCTATGAAAATGTGGATTGCCAGACTAACACAGTTAAGAATTTCTGAGGAAATCATTATTTGTTTATAATGCATTCAAAAGAAAAAGTGTTTGCAGGTCTACTCTTTTTTTTTTAAGTAAAGAAGATTAAAGAGAACACACTAGGCTCATATAAGTAATTTCTCCTCTTCGTGGAATCAGCTTTACAAACTGAAACAGTAACAGAAACTCTTTATTGACCTCAATAGGCTTTCTGGGAACCTTTTAATGTGTATGGGAACAAAAATAATGAAAGTAGCATGTTATTTAATTGAGCATCTCTCAAAAATCTTTTCCTTGAATTTCCCTCTGAGGTTGTCAGAGAACTTGATTCTGCCTTACAGGTCTGAAATGTGACAGGAAGACATGTTTTTTCCGCACTCTTCTTGTGTTGGTGTACGTGTAGAACTACAGGCTCTTAAATGGTTTATGGGGCATACCATTCTTCTTAACAGCGACTATGGCAAATTAAGTCAGGCAGAGAAGGTGAGAAGACTTCAGGACAAAGCTGCAAAGACATAGTCTTCTGGAAAGAAAAGATTAGATGAGGATGTAGAAATAGAAGCAAAGGCTTTAAGGGACCCTCCAGTAAATGTTTGAAAGCGATGAACCTTCAAACTTGAATATAACCAGCCAGATTCTTAAATCATGTAAGTTACCAAAACAAAAACTTGTGTTGGTAAAGGAAATTTGTTTTCTGGAAAAACATGGAAAACTACTTCTTTTCATATGATTCTAAATAATACTTACGAACAGGGTTTGTAGGAACTAAAAAAATGGAGAAAGAAAACTTGTTCCTTATAAATGAGTAGTCAGGAAAATATTAAAAAACAGCTACAAAATTAACTCATTTTTTTAAAATGTATAATTATTTTGGGTTTGGTTAATCTTACATAAAGTAAATTTATATTAATTTCTGGTGAAGTTCCCACTGACTGAAAAAGGGGAAACATTACCCCCATTTTTAAAGAGAGAAGAAAGGAAAACCTGGGGAACTACAGGCCAGTGAGTCGCACTTCTGTGCCTGGGAAGATCATGAAAGAGATCCTCCTGGAAGTTATGCTAAGGCACATGGAAGACAGGGGGGTGATTTGAGACAGTCAGCATGGCTTCACCAAGGGCAAGTCCTGCCTGACCAATGTAGTGGCCTTCTATGATGGAGTGACTACATCAGTGAACATGGGAAGGGCGACTGATGTCATCTATGTGGACCTCTGTAAGGCCTTTGACTCGGTCCCACACAACATTCTTCTTTCTAAACTGGAGAGGTATGGCTGTGATGGGTGGACTGTCCGGTGGGTGAGGAATTGGTTGGGTGGTCACATCCAGAGGGTAGTGGTCAATGGCTCAATGCCCAGATGGAGGTCGGTGATGAATGCTGTACCACAGGGGTCTGTATTGGGACCAGTATTGTTTAATATCTTCATCAACAACATAGACATTGGGATCGAGTGCACGGTCAGCAAGTTTGCAGACGACACCAAGGTCAGTAGTGCAGTCAACACGCCTGAGGGATGGAATGCAATCCAGAGGGACCTGGACAAGCTTGAGAAGTGGGCCCCTGTGAACCTCATGAGGTTCAACAAGACCAAGTGCAAGGTCCTGCACCTGGGTTGCGGCAACCCCCAGTATCAATACAGGCTGGGGCATGAAGGGATTGAGAGCAGCCCTGCGAGAAGCCCTGATGGTGAGTGAAAAGCTGGAATGAGCCAGCAATGTGGGCTCGCAGCCCAAGAAGGCCAACCGTATCCCGGGCTGCATCAAAACAAGCGTGACCAGCAGGTCGAGGGAGGTGATTCTTCCTCTCTACTCTGCTCTGGTGAGACCCCACCTGCAGTACTGCGTCCAGCTCTGGAACCCTCAGCACCAGAAAGACATGGACCTGTTGGAATGGGTCTAGAGGAAGGCCATGAAAATGATCAGAGGGATGGAGCTCCTCTCCTATGAAGAAAGGCTGAGAGAGTTGGGGTTATTCAGCCTGGAGAAGAGAAGAGACCTTACTGTGGCCTTTCAGTACTTAAAGGGGGCTTATAAGAAAGATAGAGGCTTTTTATCACGGTCTGTTGCAACAGGACAAGGGGAAATGGTTTTAAACTAAAAGAGGGTAGATTTAGACAAGCTCGAAGGAAAAAATTTTTTACATTGAGTGTGGTAGCTGACCCATCCCTGGAAACATTCAAGGTCAGGTTGGATGGGGCTCTGAGCAACCTGATATAATTGAAGATGTCTAGATGGACTAGATGACATTTAAAGGTCTCTTCCAACCCAAACTATTCTATGATTCTATCATTATGATATGGTTTTAGCCACTTCTGTCTAGGTATTTGAAGGCTCTAATTTCTTTTTTTTTTTTATTTAAATGTGACCCAAAGTCACCATTTAACTGTTCCTAGTTATGACCAGGAAGTCCTGAATTATGAAGTACTGAATTATGAAGGCCTTCTTTGCCTCAGTCTTTACTAGCAAGATTAGCTTTCAGGAATCCCAGGTCCCAGAGACCAGGGGGAAAGGCTGGAGCAAGGAAGATGTACCCTTGATGGAAGTCAATTGGATCAGAGAATACTTCAGAAAACTGGACATACATAAGTTTATGGGCCCTGATGGAATGCAGTCACAAGCACTGAGGGAGCTGGCAGATGTCATTGTGATACCACCCTCAATAATCTTTGATCAGTCATGGTGACTGGAGGAAAACAAATGTCACTCCCATCTTCAGGAAGGGCAAGAAGGAGGACTCAGAGAACTACAGGTCAATCAGCCTCACGTCGATCCCTGGGAATGTGATAAAGCCGCTAACCCTGGAAAACATTTCCAGGCAGATGAAAAACAAGAAAATTATCAGGACTAGTCAGCATGGATTCCCGAAGGAGGAAGTCATACTTGACCAATTTGATAAACTTCTATGATGAACTGACTGGCTTGGTAGACAAAGTGATAACAATGGAAATTTACTGCTTAGACTTCGATAACGCTTTCAACACTGTCTCCTATAAGATCCTCATAGAGAAGTTGTTGATGTATGGTCTGGATGAACAGGCAGTGAGGTGGATTGAAAACTGGCTGAATGGTCAGGCCCAGAGGGTGGTGATCAGTGGCACAAACTCTGGTTGGGAGCCAATGACTAGTGGTGTACCCCAAGGGTCAAAAGTGAGTCCAGTCCTGTTTAACATCTTCATTAATGATCTGCATCACAGGGCAGAGTGTAGCATCAGCAATTTGCTGATGACACAAAAGTGGGAGGAGGGGCTGATAACACCAGGGGGTCATGCTGCCATCCAGAGGGAACGCAACAGGATGGAGAAATGGGCTGAGAGGAACCGCATGAAATTCAACAAGGAGAAGTGCAAAGTCCCGCACCTGGGGAGGAATAACGTCATGCACCAGTACATGCTGGGGGCCACCCAGATGGAAAGCAGCTCAACAGAAAAGGACCTGGGGATCCTGGTGGACACCAGGTTAAACATAAGTCAGCAAAGTACACTTGTGGCAAAGGTGAATGGTATCCTGGGCTGCAAAGTGTTGCTAGCAGACTTAGGGCATAATACAGAACTGTGTGTCTGTAGGATTTGCTTTAACACATGACCATTTGAAAAAGTCATGACATGCATTTTATGAAACTGTGTCTTATTTTAATTTCAAAAAAACAGTTTCAGATTTGTCTAAATGGCTTATGGTCTAAATATGGTGTGAGCATTTTCCAAGCTGGTATCTAATCTGAAAGTAATTAAAGACTCTGGTTACTATGCATTTGAAGATAGCTCTCTTTTCTTATCTTGTACTTGTCAACATGCTTGGGACAATTTTCATTTGTTTCTAAAGCCTGTCAAATGTATAATTAGATTTGAATCCCACTGCTTTAGGTGAAATTTTGGCAAGCTGTTTTAAGCTGTTAAGGGCTAACTTCCCTCTTTATTTTGAAAGAATAAGTGCAATGTCCAAAGATTTTTATATGCTACAGGTAATATATTTTCACTGTGATAACCATATTGTAGGAAGAGACTGAAGAAGATGCTTAAGTATTGCCTGAAGTACATTATATACATAGAGATATGTTAGATGCATAGATTACACAATTTCTCCTTCCACTAATGTAGTGTACTAGTAGTTCAGTCTTTCAATGATTGCTGCCATTATGTATATGACAGGTATACTGACAAACATATACAGTATGTGCAATTGCACACAATCTTTTCAGTGGGTTTGGTATGATTTTGAAAATCTATGGCTTCTAAATAGGAAAACTTTACTGCTACAGTGCATGAGAAATATGTTTCTGTGATTTGGGAATAAAGCTTGAACAAGAGCTGTATGATCACTCTAAAAACTGAGACCCCAGGATATGCTCAAGATCGATGATCCTCTGAAACAATTCATATCAAAAGCAGTGAAGATTCTGCTTCCTTATATTGCTTTCTACCTCCAGGATACACAGGCTGACTCAGCTAGGGAGGTGATATGTGCAGAGGAATTTGATTGCTTTCTTACAGCTGTAAAAGACGTGGAATTTGTGACATGGTCCAATTTCTTACTATTTGTGGCTTCCATTCTCCATTACTGTTCCACTGGAGGAGGATCTAATTTAAGATATTTTACTCCCCATCCTTTGCAAGATTTTATGATACCCTCAGGTGTGCTGATTCAGCTGTGTGGCCTTTTCTAAAGCAGAAGAGTGAGACAAGCCATTTTAAGAGTAAAACATGCTACATATTTTTATTTATTTCAGAGGATCATTTCAGGAAATGTAGGTTACAGTAAGATGACACAGAAATGGAATTGAACGAGGATGGTAATCTTTCCAGGAGAGTAAGCAAGTGTGGGAACAGAAAAGGTAGAACCCTGATAATATGCAACTGCTGTTTGTGGGTTACTAACATAAAGCCATGGTTTAATCAAGCAGACAGGCTTTTTTCCATAAAATTAATTCTTAACTTGTTTTACTGGTCACACATCAGAATATACATTTATAGTGTTCTACACTAAGAGAGGTGGATGATTTTGTTTGTTTTAGAGGACTAAGAGGAGAAATACATTTGTTTTTTTCAAGTCTGAGTGTTCTGCTTGTTTTCCAGCTGGCAATAAATTACAATCCACCTCTTCCTCTAAGTAAAAAGAAAATGTAATACTGCTTATACAGTCATTCTCTTTCTGGGTTGCTTTCTCAGAGGGAATGCATCAATAAATATTAGCCCATCAAAATCATTGGTACTATGTTAGTTTATATTAGCTGAAAATGTGGTGCACTTTTACAGTGAACTCTTTCTTTCTTATGCTATTCAGCTCTGTCTTTGCTAAGCTCTTTTATCTCTCTTTCTGCTGCACAGTCTCACTAAAGACTTGTTTATACCTGGAAAAACTTATAGTGTTAATAGTCTGTGCTTTATTCTCTCTGAGCCCTTTAGAAATGCTTTTCTATGATTTTTTAACATATTTTTATGATACAGAAAGATTGTCTTCTGATCCCTTACCCCCCTCTTCCAGTTAATTTTAGTGGGGAAAAAACATGACTAATTTATATGTCCTTTCTAGACGTTTCCACTGCTTGGCCAAAGTAACAGGCCAGTTCTGGATACCTTAGGAAAACTGTAATATTCCTGATGCATATATCCTAAGATTTTATATTTTACATTTCTTAAAAATATTGTTCAACACAGTAAAACTTTGGGGCTGTTAAATCAAGTGGTTCTTTGAACAGGACATAGTGGAAATACTAAGCATAGTAAAACATTCAGTGCAAAATAGTTCTGTAAGGCATTTAAGCTTGGAAATCAATCAACATGAAAATAACAGAGAAGATTACACCATATATTGAGAATACGAATTCTATTCAGAATTCAAATACAGTAATACTGATGAAAATAAAATATTTCTGATTTATCTTTTGAATTTCAAGCTAGATAACTATTCTTAGAATATCACCTGGTTTCTTCTTCTTTTTATTTATATGTATCAATATATAAAAACACATATATGTGTGCATACAAATATGACAGAAACATTCCTCTGTTATTCCACAGTTCCAGTATTCAGCTGAATGACTGGGAAAACTAGGTACAAAGTTGAATGAGTCTCTTAAGAACAAGAGTTTGAACACATCTTCTAATTTAATGGCAACCTTAAACTATTAGGTGTATTCTGTCACTATGCTACATTTCAATCACTTTTAAGGCCACGCTTAATATATAGCAGCAGTTACATAAAGTTTCTGTCACAAAACTCTCTGTGCTCTCACTGACTTATCTGTTAAACGAAAGAAACTATTTTTTAATTGCACAATAAGCTGCTTATGTTGTAGAGAAGTGCAAATTTTTTGGGTGACTTCACTGAAATAACTATATTTCCCTGCTTGATAATAAGGTGTTCAGACCTTTCAGTGCTATAAGAAAGATAGTTTAATAGCTAGACATCCATTTCCTTCACTCTTCTTTCTCTGTAACCTAGTCTTCCTGTCCTGGCTTGCTCCAGCTGTGACAGAGACCTGCAGTTCTTTACTTTAGGTGGCTGCAGGGGCAGCTAACAGGGATCAGGTAGTTTTATTCCCCTTTGAGAAGCAGGTGGAGAGGAAAGAGAAAGAGGGCAGGTGTTTTTCATACTCCAGTTACACTGAATGAAGCAATAGCACAGTATGGATAAGTTGTGAAGGTTTTATAGAGTTTACAACAAAAGCTGATTAATATCAATATGTGTATAATTTATTTATTAATCCCAGGGATTTTTATAATTGATTTCTACCATGTATCACTCTACTGAAAAATCTGTAGGATACATGACTGATTGAGACACTAGATAATAAATTTACATTTTTCTTAGAGGAGTAATTTTCATGTCACTCATATTCTCTCTTGGTAAACTGAATAGGCAATTGTGGCTTACATGTGTTGATTAAGGTGTTTATAAATGTAATAACACATATGTATATAACTATGTGTATAACCATGTATTATTGTATGCAACCAATTTATCAATGTAGAAATACTCACTTGCAAATTTCCCAGGTGTACGCTTTCACACCTGTATTATTACATTAACTTTACTATACATCAAATTACCATAGAATCATAGATTCATAGAATCATTCAGGTTGGAAAAGACCTTTAAGATCATCAGGTCCAACTGTTAAGTTAACACTGCCAAGTCTCATTAAACCATGTCCCTAAGCGCTACATCTACACATCTTTTAAATAACTCCAGGGATGGCGACCCAACCACTTCCCTGGGCAGCCTGTTTCAAGGCTTGACAACTCTTGCAGTGAATAATTTTTTCCTAATATCCGATCTAAACCTCCCCTGGCACAACTTGAGGCCATTTCCTCTTGTTCTATTGCTTGTTACCTGGGAGAAGAGACTGACACCCACCTCACTACAACCTCCTTTCTGGTAGTTGTAGGTTGCGATAAGGTCTCCCCTCAGCCTCCTCTTCTCCAAATTAAATAGTCCTAGTTCCCTCAGCAGCTCCTCATAAGACTTGTTCTCCATACCCTTCACCATCTTCGTAAAAAATCTTTCCATACACATTTCGGTTTGCAGTTTTGCTTTGAGCTTTTGGACTCATGTGATCTTAGGTACTCAAAGAAATAGTTATTCAAAGTGATAGTTTCACTTGATATCAGATAAAGCCATGTGAGAATGAATGTTACAAATGAAGCTGGTGAACTTTTTTCTCTCTCCTCTCTCTCACAGGTGCTGCACAGCATTTTTTACCCTTTCCGAAATATGTTATCACAGAGGTGCCATCAGTTTCACTGATGGACTCAGCTTTGTCCAGCAGTGGGTCTGTTTTAGAGCCAGCTGGAACTGGCTCTGTCTGACATGGGGCAACCCCTTCTGTCTTCTCACAGAGGCCACCCCTACAGCTCACCTCCCCCCTTCCCCATTACCAAAACCTTACCATGTAAACCCAATGTCCAGGTAAATTAGTCTCCTGTTCAAACTTCCAAGTTTCTTATACAAGAAAATCTTATGATTTTATCACCCTACTTTTGTTTTATAGGTTATGACGTCCTTTTATTGTTGTCATGTTTATGTATCAACAATCTGTTACCTGCCAAGAACATTTTGAATAATTTTTTTAATGCTGTCCATGGCATCCAAATGCTAAAGTTTTGGGACAACTATGAAATCCAATGTAGTTTTTTTTAGGTGCTCTGGTGATGATTAAAGGGCCATCAGACAACCCTAACTGGTGATTTATGGCTGATTTACTCCAGAAGAATCACAAGATGTTGATAAAATGCCAGAGTATTCAGGACCAAGATTATGTGTCCAAAGGTATGAATGTAGGCAAAAATATAAATTTTTCAGGAAAAGGCAATGCCAGTTCAGCTGAAGATAGTAGAGAATGCTTGAAAAATCCAACTTCTAGAATTAAGCTGCTGTACTGTAAGTTGGTGTGTGATTGTGTGATCTATGCTATGAATTATTGAGTGAATTACTGAGAAAAATCAAAGAAGTGTTCTACCTTCAGATCATGAGTTAGGTGCAACTTATGCAAAATTTAAGATTTAGACTCTTAATGTCTGTAAGGTATTTTCAGTTACCCTCTGAGAAGGTGCATGCAATATTAGGGGTTCCTTGTAATAACGCAATAACAGGAAGTGTCTGAAATGACACATTTCCTTTTGTTTCATTTTAGTTATAAGTATAAAAACATTCATGATAATTTAACAGGCAATGTTGAGAAACAACCTCATGATCTTCCCTACATTGTTTTCCTGGTTTGGAAAAAACTCTGGTTTTATTGTCACCATACTATGGCAGACAACTTGGTCTCTTGCTTGCTGAAAATCACAGCTCTCAGTCTGGGTCACCCTAGAGCAATTGACAACTTTTTTTTTTTCCTTGGTTTATTTTTTTTCCTTTTAAAACACTGGTGTTATATAAATTTCCTATTTTTGACCAAACAGCGTATTGAATCTGAGGGGCTGATCCTTCATGATCACTGTATTTAATCAGATGCTTTTCATTCAGTCCACTGCCTGTTTTTCTCTACTATTTTATTTAGCAATTACTTTTTATCTCAGACTATGAATTCAGTCAAAGTAAACACATAAGCACATTATTTTTTAGAAATAATGTAAATATTTTCCTGTTTCCCCAAAACTATTCTTTTCAAAGCCACAACTTTCACATAACGTTTGTTTTTGTTTCACATAACGTTTGTTTTTGTTTCACATAACGTTTGTTTTTTTAGACTAGGCTATTTTACATGTGGACTATTTAAAGGATGTTGTTGCAAGCAAATGCAACAGGACAATGACTAGATTTTGGCCTGAGGTTAAGCTAAATGAAAACTACTGGATATGATGTGAGAAATTTCTGAATTTAAATAACAGAATGGGAAGCTGATGACACTTACAGGCAGCTCAGTGGGGGATGGCTGGATTTCACTGATAGTTAAGTAGGAGTAATGTGTGAGATTGCAAAACTGCAGAGATACTTGGGGAGGAGCATTGGGGACCTTCTGGGGGGTAAAGCCAAGAGTACCTAGATAACCACATCAGTTATATTATATAGAGCCAGGATTACCTAAGAAATGTAAAAATACAGAATTTCAATATGGATTTACCAAAACTGGGACTGAATGGGCAAAAAGTAAGTAAGACAGATTACTTATTAGGGGAGGGAGGACACTGAGATGAAAAAAGGGAGTTACAAGAATGACAAAAAGGAGGGCCAAGAAACAGGAAAAAGAGTAATAAGGTACATAATTGTGTGAGCAGTGTTGTCTGGGGATACCTATGGGGCAGTCCTGTGATTGATCATCACAGCTGGAGCATGACAAAAAATCAAATATGTTCTTATAATCATATCACATGAGTCAAATCTTCCCCTGCTGTCAGGAGGACAGGGATGGGAGCGGGGTGAGAGATGACTCCAGGACTGTGAGAGAACACCTCAGTAGATGATCAAGCATGCTGGTATCACCATGTCAGTGCAAATTCCAGGTCTCATGGCATTGGCAGCTGTTCACTGCTTCACAATGTACTCTAGACACAGTTTTGTTTTGTTTATTATTTCTTTTGTTATACTTTTCAATTCTGTAGTTAGAATTGGATCATATTTCTAATTTTATTGAAGATGTAAATAGCATTGCAAAGGATTCCAATCAAAATTTTTATCATGTAGGACAACAACATGGACAATAGATTATGTAGTCTTATGGTGAAAGATACCTATCTACTATTCCTTATGGATCACCTGTGCACCTTATTTCATACAAAGAGATTTCTAATTCAGAGTAGCTTCAACATATAATAGCACAATACTGATATTTTCAAAAGTGAGTTGCATCTTTCTGCTATGAGCCAGCACACACTGCAGTTCCTTATGCTAAGAACTACCATCTGTGGTTTTTAAACCTCAGAAAGCAAGGCTGATGATTTTTTCTACAGATGGTGAAAATTGGTGTTCATAAGAAGGTACTGTTGGACCAATTAATGTGTACTTAGGACACAAGACATGGAAGCTTATAATGCAAGGGCAAGTCTCTAGTTCCCTCTTGGCTTTTCTTTCTATTGATTCATACCATCGATGGTGCTTGCCTTGTAACCTATTCTCAAGGTAGTCTATAGTGTCAAGAAGAAAGTGTTTTTCTCTATGCTTTTAAAAACATACTAGGTACATTGTGATGTCCTTACGTTGTGGTTTAACCTGGCAGGCAGCCAAATACCATGCAGCTGCTTGCTCACTCCTCCCTCCCCCCACCAGTGGAAGGGTAAGAGAGAGAAAAACTTGTGAGTAGAGATAAAGACAGTTTAATAGAACAGAAAAGGGAAAATAATAATGATAATGATAAAATATACAAAATGAGTGATGCACAATGCAAATGCTCACCACCCGCGCTGACCAATAACCAAGTAGCGATCGCTACTTCCTGGAACACGCCTACAATTCATATACTGAGTATGATGTCACATGGTATGGAATATCCCAATGGCCAGCTGGGCCAGCTATCCCTGCTACGTTCCCTCACATCCTGTGCACCTGGCAGAGCATGGGAGCTGCTCTTGACTAGGAGGGTACTTGGCAACAACTGAAAACATGTGTGTTATCAACATTCTTCTCATGCTAAATCCAAAACACAGCACTAGGAAGAAATTTAACTCTATCCCAGCCAAAACAAGGACAGCTCACAAGAACTACTTTTTCACAGCAAATTTGCAGCACGTATGATTGCTTTCAGGGCCATAAAGATTTGATCAGAAATTGGTGATTAACATTCCTTTAAAAACATTCTGTGCAATCTCAAAGTGCACAAGTCCATGGGAACAGATGAGATCCCTCTGCGGGTTCTGAGACAACTGGCAGATGAAGTTGCTAAGCCACTATCCATCATATTTGAGAAGTAGTAGCAGTCCAGTGAAGTTCCTACTGACTGGAAAAGGGGAAACATTACCCCCATTTCTAAAAAGGGAAAAAAGTCTCACCTCTGTGCCTGGGAAGATCATGGAACAGATCCTCCTGGAAGCTATGCTAAGGCACATGGAGGACAGGGGGGTGATTCGAGACAGTCAGCACGNGATGGAGTGCCTCTCCTATGAAGAATGGCTGAGAGAGTTGGGGTTCTTCAGCCTGGAGAAGAGAAGGCTTTGGGAAGATCTTATTGCAGCCTATCAGTACTTGAAGGGGGCTTATAAGAAAGATGGGAACAGACATTTTAGCAAGGCCTGTTGTGACAGGACAAGGGGGAATGGTTTTAAACTAAAAGAGGGTAGATTTAGACTAGCTATAAGGAAGAACTTTTTTACAATGAGGGTGGTGAAACCCTGGCACAAGTTGCCCAGAGAGGTGGTAGCTGCCCCATCCCTGGAAACATTGAAGGTGAGATTGGACGTGGCTCTGAGCAACCTGATCTAGCTGAAGATGTCCCTGCTCATTGCAAGGGGGGTTGGACTAAGTGACCTTTAAAGGTCCCTTCCAACCCAAACCATTCTATGTTTCTGTGATTCTACATTTTGCACAATATCCTTTTTATTTTTGCAGAATAACCTCCTCAGCGTTCTCTAACTCTAAATCTGCCGTTATGTGCACTTTTTTATATATATATCTATCTCCCAGATTCATAGAAAAGATAATGGAGATTTGAGGTTAGTTGAAGAAAAAAGGTGGAATTAACATTTTATGAGTATTTCTCATATCTAAATTTTCATGATTTTTTAAACCATTATCTATGATATAGAGCTAAATAAAGCTCTGCACATGTTAATAGTGCAAAAATTTTGAAAACACTCAGCATCTGATTGTCTGTCTACTGTTTCTAACAGAGATTTCTTGCTTCAAAAAAATAAGTTTCTGTCTTGGGGTGTTAGGGACATATTTTTCTGTGTGATTTCACAATTTGGTAGGAAAAAAACCACTATTTCTTCTCATTCATTAAACCCCAGTCAATATATGCACTTTTACACAGCAGTGGACTTTTTATGTCTGTTGTCCTGAGTACTATACATTTGTATAATTAGATTTTGCTTTTTCAACCTCCTTTTAATAAGCATAACTTTGATTTAAGGAAAGTGTACGGGAGTTTTGAAAATATCCTGTACCAGTACTAGTAGAGTAGTTCAGGAAAAACCTAGTATGGCTAGGTCAAAGCTTTGAGTCTTTGAACACATGTTGTTTTCTGTTTGATCCTTACTTTCTTCAGCAAAACAAGTTTTGTTTTGCTTATTTGGTTTGTATCTATTTAATTTCTACTCCTAGTGGAAATACACCTCAATTCAGGAAATTCAATTAATTTTTCACTTCATTAGGATAAAGAATTTTATTTTTAAACATGAAGAAATCAAAACTGGCAATAAACATTAAAAGTGGTAAGAAAAATCTAGGGAAAAAATTCACAATCCTTTAGTACAGCTGAAAATGTGTATTGGAAATAACATATTCTGTGTGGAACAATAGCAGACTTTCTTATCTATTTAAAAACAAAACAAAACAAAACAAACCCTTACAAAAAATTAGACTAACAATAATCTTAATTGTATTATTATTTATTATCAAACACTTATTTTTTATTAATAAGGTGTTCTCTATTAATGTTTTATTTTATTTCTAAGGTGTTCTCTATGAATGTTTTACTTTATTTTTGAACAATGCATATGATTTCTCTTTGGGCATTATATCTTTTTCTTTTTCCTTATGTCTGCTCCTCTATTGTTGATCCCATTAATGGGTTTCTAGCTTATGTTGGATTAATTTTTATTGTAATATAATAGGAAGAAGAATACTTCATTCCTAGTCAGTAGAGAAAATCCTTTGCATGGACACGATCCAATGCCTCTGGAAGCCAAAATCAGTTGTCTTTTTCTCTTTATTAATATTTCTGTGTTCACATTTTATGTGAGTAATGACTACCAAGTATTAATATCTGATGAATAGCTAATGGTCCCAGTTCAGTATCTTGGAGGAAAAATAAAAAATATTTTTTAACTCTTCCTAAAATATCTAAATAAATAAATGTGTTTGATGACACTAACTTGTATAAAAGTGAAATTCCTAAATCAGTGGTTTTGAATGGGATAAATTTCACCATGAAAACAGTCCTTAACAGACCAAAATGTAGGGCAAAATACTCAATATAAAATTACTTAAATTAATGTCATCATTTTTAATTGAATAGTTGAGCAAAAGTTGATGTTAATGGGTCATGAATATGCTTTAAGAATCATCACAGCTGTATCAATCTTTCAGTTGTGTTACTGTGTCTATCATAATTACTATGCTAAAATTTTGGGGGGCATTGGTTTTGGTTGTTTTTGTTTTTGTTTTTTTTTTTTTTTCAGGAAAAATTTCAATGTTCACTGAGAAAAGTGTATTTTTTTAAAATATCTTTTTCGTCTCTCCTCTTCTTTCTCCGATAAGCTTTTACGCTGTCTTTATTTACCTTTGTCCTTTCTGAAACATGCTTTTTTGCAATGGCTGACTTCTTTCTTACTTTATAGGTATAACGAAGAGTTAAAGACGCTTATGGCAGTAGATCAGCTTGCATTACAAAATTATTATGGTCATATTGCTTGGTTAACCTAAGTCAAAGACAAGAAATCTAAGGTTACTCCATCTGTTAAAGCCATGGATGTAAAAGACTTTACCCTGCTGGTAAGACCTACTCCAAAACATGGAAACAAGCAGATTGAGTTTCTTTCTTTGTTTCTTTGCCTATTTTCCCTATTGGTTTGAGTAGCTTCCCTTGATATATCCTATTGAGTAGTTTGGTTTACCAGTAAACTGGTATTGTTTTATTCTTGATGCTGAAACCCTGCTGGGAATGCTTCATCTTTAGGACTCCAAAAATATCTCTAGTTACTGAAGTTTTCATGTCGTTTCTATTGTGTCATAAGAATTCTTTTGCTCTACAAGGAGACAGCTCCTGCTAGGTGTTCAGAAAGTACCACCAGCAATGCTACACTCAAGAACTTGTTCTAGGAAAAAGGAAACACACATAGAGATGGAGCTAAAAATTCAGTGTTAATTCAACTGTTGTTTTAACAGTGTAACAGTTCAAATTTTTTGATGCAGAAAAGCCTAGTACAGTTGAAATTATTATCCTGTAAAACCCCTTCCCATGTATCCCTGTTCACTTGGTGCTGTGCTTATACTTCCAACGTCCCTTGAGGTTTGAAGGTGTTGGCACCAGACTCCTCAAGAAGAACAGAGGAGGATTTTATGATAAACCACCATCATCATGAATTCTTTGCAAGGAACAGTGTGATTTGAAATCCCTTTGTCCTGGAATTAGCTTGGGTTTATTTTAATGTGTCCTCCTGGGCTGCTGCCTTCTGGCTGCTCCCAGCTGAAGGGTGACTCCACAGCCTCCCCAGGCTCAGCCTCTCCACCAGGGGATCTCATTTATTAGGCAATGGCCCTCTGGGTTTGCCAGACCCTTCCCACGGAGGCACTGGCAGAGCTCAAGCTCAGACAGGGGAGGCAACAGGCACTTGGCCCCGAGGCAGGCACTGAAACCAGCTAAGCCCAGCTCTGGTCAAGGTGAACCCAGGCCAGCCCTGAGACCCGTGCTTTCAAGTCAGAGTAGTGTCCAAGACTTTTCACTAGGAACAGCAAAAATCATATTAACAGGCTCTGCTGTATCAGTATAATCACTGAAATATTGTGTCAATCTATTCTTATTCCTTCAGTATGTTGCATAAATATGTGATAACAGTATGTTAAATTTTGACACTGAACCACAGAGTAACCACAATATTATGACAGTCACATTATTACTAGAGAAATTTTGGTCTTTCTGTCCTTGTGCTTTCTTCACTTACAAAACATAGAATCATGGAATCATAGAATCATAGAATCATTAAGGTTGGAAAAGATCTCTAAGGTCATCGAGTTCAACCGTCAATCCAACACCCCCATGCCCACTAAACCATGTCCCTAAGCACCTCATCTATACGTCTTTTAAATACCTCCAGGGATGGGGACTCCACCACTTCCCTGGGCAGCCTGTTCCAAGGCCTGACCACTCTTTCAGTAAAGAATTTTTTCCTAATGTCCAATCTAAACCTCCCTTGGTGCAACTTGAGGCCGTTTCCTCTCATTCTATCGCTAGTTACTTGGCATCTTTGTTTCCCTCCTGTTAGGATAACTGCTGGCCTCTGGGGATCTCTTTAGATTAAAGCTTTTCAATGTTCTGAAGATTTATTTTTTTCTGCCAGAGAAAGTCTGAAAGAGGCTAGAAAGAATCATGAAACAATAATTGGTTCATGTAACAAGTTCACATGCACAAATATCTAAATGTTATATTTTGACAAATTCAAATTATCTGAGTTCCTAAACATAATTTTAAACAGTTCATTTTTTATCTCTCTTGACTTCAGTTCATTGGGTAATAGAAACCTGTTAAGAAGATGACTTAAAAGGTCATCTTTCTGTTAAGACGTTCTATAAGCGACTACTTGAATACTGTGAAAGATGTTCTAATAAGCTAAATTTTGATAAACAAGATGTGTCTTCAGACTTTTCTAACTCAAATTAAAGAAATATTGTAAACACAAAACTTGTAGAATGAGTGACTTATCTTGTGAGGAGACAAAAATTATTGTGTACATTAAATATTAATTAGTTAAGATTAATAAATTAGATTCTGTGAATTAATTCCATTTGGGCACTGTGACTGCAATGTCTTGTTTTCTCATAGTCAGCTAATGTAAGTTTTAGAAAGTCCACATCAGAATGAAACATAACCAGAGAGTAAGGCCAATGCAGTAAGTCTTACTGCTGTGGAAGGTAACACAGGCATTATTGTTCACAGTTCTAGGAGAAGAACCAGGCTTTTAAATATAATTAGAACTGATCTGCCAAATCTAAAAAAAAAAGGGTGAAGTACAAGCACAATGACCTTCATATCTGGAAAACAAACATTTCACATTGCAAAAATATAAAGCCCTTTGAGAGACTTGCGATGTCTTTGATTTATCGTTTTACTATGACACACAGATGTGACAGTTGTTGGAGGCAGGTAAACAGCCATAAACTCTTGAAGTGTCAGTAAAACTGATAGAGTTTATGAGGAGTTGCATCTTTCTTTTCTCACATCCCAACTTTGATTAAAAATTGAAGGATATTTTCAAAGCTTCTAAACAAATCTCTCATAACAAAATTTACGAAAGAACTCTAATTTCAAATCAATGTTTTTTCTTTTATGGCTTGTTAACTTTGAAATTAAGTTTACTAAATATTACTTTGATTTCCAGTATTGAGAATTTATATCTTTAGATATATTAAAATCAGAATGATTTCTTAATTCCAATAAATTATGAGTTTTGAATTTATTTGAAGGCAACGTTGCAATTTTGAAGTTGTACCCACTCTAGTCTGTGGTACCTTTCACTTCACAAGTTTTAAGCAGACATGTCAAAGAGAAAAGCAGGCATATGGAAGAGCAAAAAACATCCTCAAACCCAACTATCCAACACAAAAGTGAAAGCAATGGTTTATATCCGAAGAGTTAGTAAGCATGTGGAAGGATTTCTGGCATCAAATGAGTCAATCAACCTCTCAGAGGCATCAGAGACATGAAAGGCAAATATTTGAAATATGAACTTCGATACCAAAGGTATCCTAATATCAGAACAATACCAAATCAACCGACAGAATATGGGAGCCATGAGGTATATTTTCCACTAACGTAAATTACCATTATAGTCTTTTTTGGTGGGCAGGGGGGCAATTGTCTCACTCCGTACATTTTTTTTTTTTCAAGTTCAGTTTCAAGATTAGTCTTTGCTAATAATACGCTGGAAGGCCTACTCCTCAAGCTATCAGAAATTGCAAGTGTGGAAGAACAAGCTAAGCATAGATCCAGAGATGAAAACCCATTGAGGTCCAGCCCCCATTATGTCCTAAGGTAGATTCTCATCTTGTGAAATTTTTCATTACCATATTCCACTGGCATTTCTGAAAGTATTCTGATTTATGTCTGCAAAAGATATGAACTAACATTAGCCAAAACTTCTTGTGTGCAATAACAATTATTGTTCATGATGCAGAGAGATGACATTTTAGCAATGGTTAGAAATGCTATTCCTAGTAGCTTTTACATTTTCTTTCTTCCTCTTTCTATTCAATGTCACATTTTCAGCTAAAAACATCACATAAAGGACCAGATGTGCCTGCCTTTATATAGACAAATATAGTGCCATGGCACACAATAGCATGACTAAAGTTTTCAGGATACAGAATGTTAAGAAAAGCTACCGGCAACTTGTGTCGCTTCACACTGTGTATTTGTAGCATAAAGTGCAGTTGCGGTCCAACCCCTGACATATGCCAGTATGGCTGTTCTGGGAGAATGCCAGGTATGATTTTAAAATTTGACAGTTTCCCTGACCAGTGTAACCTAACATCTTTGCAAAGAGAGCTCTGTCCATTTGTACTGCTTATGTTTAGAAGATATTCCTCCTTCATTCTGTCAATTCTCTCGTGACTTGTGGAGACATAAAATGACCCAAGCAGTACAAAACTAGAGAGGTACCCTGGGAAAGCATATGATTATTTTTAATTCAGATGTAATTAAAAAAAAAAAAAAAAGTTGTGGATACTCATGATTGTCATAATTCATTAATAAACAGAATTATAATGAGATTAGTGTTCTAATTATTAAAATCAATCAGAACTGTTGTGTAGCTTGTATTGCTTGTAACCTGTGTAACTATTTATTTAATTCAGTAGCTTTCTTATTGCTTAAAGAGAAGGATATAATTAATGAACAAAATCTATAGTTACTGGCAGCTAAGAGTTTTAGCTAGGTACCTTGTCAACCACCAGATGCTTTTAGAAATTAAATGCAGCATCAAATAAGAAGGAAAGTTTACATAGTCCCTTCCATCTTCATATGAGAGTACATTTCAGTGCTACATAAAAGTTTGTCTTCTATCTATATTAATTTTACAAAGAAACATACCCTCTTTTTCATCACTTCCTGTTTTCAGCAAAAACACTAAGACTGAAGTGATATGACATAGTTTTAACCATCTAAAAGTTAGGTTTCAAATTAACTATGTTTTCTCTCATGCTGACCATCACTAATAGAGGCAATTCACCCCAGCTGAAAATAGGTGTCTAAAATACATTGTAGATAATTATTCTTCTTTCCATTTTTTAGCTTACGTCTCTTTTACATTCCACATTACTGAACTTCAAGTTGATTTTTTCCTGCATCTTCCTGAAAAGTCCCTGAAATAAGTGTTTTTAAACTAGTAATATTCTTGGTGTGCCAATCCATTTTCCACCAAATCATCCTGAAAAACTGATGTGGCCTTTCAAATTTTTGTTTTCTCTACTTTTGTTTTTGTTAATTTTCTACTTTACAACATGAGAGTTTAAATCATGAGTTCAGAAATTGAACTCTGACACCATGTATTGTGATAATGAAGCTACGGTGGAGTATAGCAGGTACGAAAATATCTCATGTTGATTGAAAGTTCCTAAGTACAGAGTTGTATATTTGAGCAAACCCAGTTATTACAAGAGTGTAATTTTTTTTGAGGATTAATTTAGGGCATTGATCATAACAAACAAACATGACTTTTTGACTGCTGTGCAGCACTTGAAACAGAAAAAACATAAGATTTCAAAAGACTGCCTTTAATAAATAACTACTTTCTACTCACTAATCAGAAAAGCTCTCGTTCTGCACCATTAGTAGATTTAAAAGTTGTTCAGTTTAAAGTCTGTGCTTATGTCTGTCAAATACAATTCATTCCCACTTTAAAAAGAAAAAAAAAAAAAAGAGCTTTACAAGTTTTATATTGATTGCATGCTTACTTTTTAATGTTGCCAATGTCAGGTCCAAAAGTAATTATTGTTCCAAATAAGCAGAGTGTAAATGTTATACATTGCTTGCATCAATAGTTGCAGAACAATACAAACATTCCCTTTTCTGTTTATCCAAGCCTTCATTCTTTGAAAAATTTTCATCTTGGTCTGTTTTATATTTTCCAGTTGTTGAAAGGAACTGCAGGTAAGAGTCCTTCATTAGAGGCATGTCTGATTTAATTAATCTTTAATTATTGTGCAAAACAAATGGAAGGATAGCTTCAATCAGCAAATTCATTTACAACATTTGTCAACTAGCTGATCTTTATCACCCACCCAGATGACAGTAAATCAAATGCATGCCCCTTTTCAATTCATGAAGCAAATGATTAAAGTGTCCATAAGAGTCCCTTTCCTAACTAAATCTAATTGTGTGTGAATAATGAGTTCAGTTGTATGATGAATGTGCCATCATAGAATCTGGTCCATAACCAAATCATATTTTAAACTATATTTGCTTTAAAAGGCACATTCTTAAACTCATGGCTTCAGATATTTCCTCTTCTTCCTCATTCACTGTTAGACAAATATATATCGTATTAATTTCAACACTTTTCTTTGCTTTCTCCTTGACCTTTCACATCAACTCTAGGGGTTGCCTTCACTTGACTTTTATAATTGTAACACATTCCAAACACAGATATATACTTTATTAAAAAATCAGCTTAAGATAAGCACAAGAAGTATTACCGTATTTTTTTACAAAGGTTTCATTAGTCCAAACCAAATTTTAATGTTTTCCATTGCATAGCTTTGATTCTTTTATTTGACTAAATATTTCCTCCACTTAACATGAAAAAAAGAAGTCATAACTGTATTTGTTTATTGAAGAATATCAAAGCTACCAAAATCACACATTCTCCTTCAGAACACATTTCTTGACCTGCGCTGCTCTTAAATATTTATGAACCCATTATTTTTTCACCTGGACTTCTAAGATCCCTTATATAAGGTTTCATGAAACTTTTGTTTATGGACAATATTTCATTTAGAGGACTCAAATGAGGCTTTCAAACCTTTAAGGATTTGTTCATCAGTACATAATTAAATAATGATAAACTAATGTGACAAATAAGCTATTAATTTTTCTAACGTAGCCTTAACTTATACCACAGTCTACTTCATTTTTCTTCAAGTATGCATGTATAAAATGAGACCTTTTTCCCTACTCCTCATCTTAGAAATAGTTAAAGACATCTCTCTGTTGAATTCATCTAACACATTAAAGGGAGAACAAAACTTTGTAATTAGTTATATATAGTTCATTAATAAAACCAAAGAACTAGCTGTCAGGGTCTTGAAATGACTGAAACGTAAGAAACGAAAAGGAAAAAAAATCTTTTATATATTGATTCTTTCTATATACAAAGGTGGAAGAAGGAAAATGGGATTCACATAAGAAACCAGATATCAGAAATAAGAAAGCTCTATTTCCTCCCACACACACCCGTTGGAAATGTAAAATCCTGATGTACAATACATTACTGGTTTTGTTTTGATTTGTGTGATGATGATGATGATGATGATTATTATTATTATTATTATTATTGTTGTTGTTGTTGTTAATCCAATATGGGTCATCTGTTTGGAAGATGTCCTTAGTGACAATGCAGTTATTATTAACTTCCACTTTCATACACAGTAATGATATGTTTGGGTGAAATATGTACTCATCTGAAACAGATTCTGTAGCTATCAATGAAAATGCACCCATCAGACAACAGAAGGTGGATCCTATGTGAATGCACAATCCCATCAGTCAGCTGGTTTCAAGAGCTATGCTGATTTAAACTTTCTCTATATCTAGCTCAAACATATTTCAGATAACTAGATGCCATCACAGCTACTCTGCTGCGTCATCAATGATAGGTCTTATATACATATGCACAAAAGTAGAGAATGAAATAATGAAAAAGTCATGCTGCGTTCCTAGGGCAAATATACCAACAAATGAAAATTTAAATATATACTCAACTGAATTAAAGAGATGCTTCTCTAAGTCAAATTAAGGAATTTATTCCTTACAGTGTGGAACATTATTTGTTCCCTTCATTGTAATCCAGGCCTTCGTTTCTGTGTGAATGTGAATACTTCTTTAAAACTAAAGACTTACAAATTTTCATTAGTGAAGTATTTAGTGGAACAGTTTGCCAGGGTTTTTTTAACATCATATGAAGTAATTTCATTAAATTATTAAACAAGTGGTTCAATTATGCAAACTTTCATGTTTCTGACTGAAAAGCAGATGTTTTATTGGAAAACATTGCTTCATGAGAGCAATAGCTAGGCACATTGTCACAGATTAAGACTTAATGACAGTTTGAAGGCTAAAAGCATTTGGATACCAAAACACTTTAATAACAGATTTATGCAAATTTACAAATTATATGACTTCTCTTTTTCGTGGGAGACATGTCATGGTCCCCGAGAGAAATAGGACGAGTCAGTGTGCTGTGCTTAGTCCTGGGCAGGGTCATGGGGTCCCCTGGGCTCTCTTCTGCTCCCTCAGTTCTCTAGAAGTTGCAGAAATGGTCTTGGCTCCTCGCACAGGGTCATGGTGTCTCCCCCTGCCCCCAGAGTCTTTCAGGTACTCTGAGTACCCCCAACACTCTTAATTTTCATGAGTTATAGGGTTGGCTAGAGAAAACTTTGTTAGTGATTAGGCCATTCAAATTGTACTTTCATTTTCTTATTTGCTGTTGCCATTTTTGACACTTGCAATCTGTTCCAGACACATCTGGACATATTTGCCTTCATTAATGATCAAAATGTTGTTTGCATCATTTAAATATTCATTTTCTTGAGCACACCAAAACTATTCTTTTGTTTGGGACAGCTGGCTGATAATGTTTTATCTACTTTTAAGAGAGCAAAAAGTCAGTTAAGGTTTTTACAGTCTGTACTGACCGTGCCTGACTAGTGCTAATTGCTACAAGCATTGCTGTTCCTTCCCTATGCCAGAAGGTAACAGATAGAGAGGTATCTGCTTCCAACTGCCAAGATCCTGTTCAAAAGTTTTCTGAGATATAAATGGACGAGTCACTTCTGTTTGTTGTTTTCAAACTTAATGAAACATATATGTATGTCTATTCTCAACAGAATGAAAATGTTATTAATTTCTCTTCACTTCTCAAAGAATAAAATGAGACCTTCACAAAAGATGGATGGATTTCACATGAACTGACAGGGTGTCGTGGTTTAACCTGGCAGGCAGCAGCCAAATACCACGCAGCCGCTCGCTTACTCCCCCCCCGCCCCCCCCTACACACAGTGGGACAGGCAGAGAATTGGACAGGTAAGAGAGAGAAAAACTTGTGGGTTGAGATAAAGACAGTTTAATAGAACAGAAAAGGGAAACAACAACAACAACAACAACAATAATAAATAATAATGATAGAATATACAAAATGAGTGATGAACAATGCAATTGCTCACCACCCGCACTGACGGATAACCAAGTAGTGTTTGCTACTTCCTGGAACACGCCTACCATTCATATACTGAGCATGATGTCACATGGTATGGAATACCCCATTGGCCAGCTGGGCTAGCTGTCCTTGCTGTGCTCCCTCCCAAAGCTTGTTTCGTTTTTTAAGCTGAATGTCTTTGACTAGGAGGATGTTTAGCAACAACTTTGATACTGTCTCCCACAGCATTCTCCTAGAGAAGCTGGCGGCTCATGGCCTAGACAGGTACACTCTTCGCTGGGTAAGAAACTGGCTGGATGGCCAAGCCCAGAGAGTTGTGGTCAATGGAGCTAAATCCAGTTGGAGACCGGTCACGAGCGGTGTTCCCCAGGGCTCAGTTTTGGGGCCAGTGTTGTTCAATATCTTTATCAACGATCTGGATGAGGGGATCGAGTGCTCCCTCAGTAAGTTTGCAGATGACACCAAGCTGGGCGGGAGTGTTGATCTGCTGGAGGGCAGGAAGGCTCTGCAGAGGGACCTGGACAGGCTGGATCGATGGGCCGAGGCCAACTGCATGAGGTTCAACAAGGCCAAGTGCCGGGTCCTGCACTTCGGCCACAACAACCCCAGGCAACGCTACAGGCTTGGGGAAGAGTGGCTGGAAAGCTGCCCAGAGGAGAAGGACCTGGGGGTGCTGGTTGACAGCCGGCTGAACATGAGCCGGCAGTGTGCCCAGGTGGCCAAGAAGGCCAACGGCATCCTGGCCTGTATCAGGAATAGTGTGGCCAGCAGGAGCAGGGAGGTGATCGTGCCCCTGTACTCGGCGCTGGTGAGGCCGCACCTTGAGTACTGTGTTCAGTTTTGGGCCCCTCACTACAAGAAGGACATTGAGGTGCTGGAGCGTGTCCAGAGAAGGGCAACGAAGCTGGTGAAGGGCCTGGAGCACAAGTCTGATGAGGAGCAGCTGAGGGAGCTGGGATTGTTTAGTCTGGAGAAGAGGAGGCTGAGGGGAGACCTCATCGCGCTCTACAACTACCTGAAGGGAGGTTGTAGTGAGGTGGGGGTTGGTCTCTTCTGCCAAGTAACTAGCGATAGAACGAGAGGCAACAGCCTCAAGTTGTGCCAAAGGAGGTTTAGATTGGACATTAGGAAAAAATTCTTTACTGAAAGAGTGGTCAGGCCTTGGAACAGGCTGCCCAGGGCAGTGGTGGAGTCACCATCCCTGGAGGTATTTAAAAGACGTGTAGATGAGGTGCTTAGGGACATGGTTTAGTGGGCATGGTGGTGTTGGGTTGACGGTTGGACTCGATGACCTTAGAGGTCTTTTCCAACCTTAGTGATTCTATGATTCTATGATTCTATAATTCTAACTGAAAACATTAGTGTGTTATCAACATTCTTCTCATACTAAATCCAAAACACAGCACTAGGAGGAAATTTAACTCTATCCCAGCCAAAACCAGAACACAGGGAAAAGCAAAACAATTCTTGTAAGAGTCTCTTATAAGTGTTTAGAGAGAGAGAGATTCTTTGAAATAGTGGACAAACTAACAACTGCTCTGAGAAACCATGAACACCATCTGCATGTAGCAGAGACTCCCAACAGCCTGCGAACAACTCCCTTTTTCCAAGTATCATCTCCCCCTTAATTCAGAATATTGGGGGGGGGGGGGTTGTCAGAAATTGTCAATATAATTTTGGGCACAGAGAAAAATCTTTAGTCTCCTGAAGAGGAAGATTTTGTTTACCTTCCCTACAACAGATAAAGGTTGAAATTTTCCTAGTAGAGAAAGTAATTATTCAGCAGAGTTGCGTCCTTGAGTAAGCTGCAATAAGACTTACAGTGAGGATCCCCTACAGAAAACCAGGAAATGGTTCTTCCCTGTGGCCCCTTTCCCCAGTGCTCTGTTCAGGGAAAGGAGACAACTCCTTTGCTCTTTAACCCGAGGGACCAGAGCTCAGCTGGAGAAGCTGATTTTCTCAGCCAGATGCAGTCTTGCTGTTTCAATTACAAAACATAATGTAGGGCACTGTTGAACTATAACCCTTGTAGAATTTTTTTCTTTTCCTCTTTTTTGTTTTTTTTTTTCCCCCCCTTGGTCTTAAGAAAAGGTAAGGCACACCTTAAAGCACATTTATGAGGACTGAATTCTAGAAAGATGGGAGAAATCATGAATTCCATGACAAAATAATAAAAATGCAAAAATTACCTTTGTTGTTGGAAACATGATTCCACGTATGTCTCTTGGCATGTAAAAGAAATACAGTTACAGGCTTATAGTAATCACTTAAAGGTTATGATCTACCATGATATGTCCACACAGGCATTTTGCAAATGTTGGCATTATAGTTTCCAAATAGCAATTATATATCAGTCTCTGGAACTGCAGTTTGTTTGCCAGAGAAACATTGCCCTACTGTGCTCCTTCATGTAGTAATGGTGAGCTGAAATAACAGCTCAGTCAAACTCAGGCAACTATATTTGAGTTTTTATTGGTCCTGTTGCATATTTTCACAGTAGCTGGATGGAAGCTGGCGGGTTAAATGAGAGAGTAAGGACAGCATACCTCGACATGACCGTTTACGCTGGCTTCCATTTTGGAGATGGCTTTTCTCTAACTCACTTGGACCATGTGCAGAGAGGGGCCACAAATTTACATTGCAGGAAGAATAAGTCAGTCTATAAAAGATGATGTAAACATATTCAAAGATCAAGATTTTTAAAATGTTTTACACAGAATAAAATATTAGTTTTATATTATCACCTATATAACCTATATGATTAAAGGTAAATCATTATCAGAAGTGTAACAGAAGAGTAACTTTGTTTGATTTCTTTTAGTAGAGAAATATGTTCAAATCCTATTAAAGAATATGTTTGATACTTCTGCAGCCACATTTTAAAAAAAAAAGAACAACCAAAAAAAGCATGGTCTTTATAGGTAACTGATCATGAGTACAAAGTAGGCTTTCATATTGATGAACACCAATTAGAAATAAGCAAATTCTTCATAGAATTGGAGAGCTATAGGCACTGAAAATGATTGTGCAAAACTTTATATAGGGATAGCTCTTGACTTGCAAACTAGTGTGCTGGTACAATTGGAAAAAAATATAAGCAGTATACATATGATCGTTCTATGTTGCCACTCTTCATTAGTTTTGCACGTTACAAGCATACAAGGACAGGCACAGGAGAATTATGCTTAGTGTATGCAAAATTGTTCAGAAACCATGTATTATTTTCTTCAGAGAGATTTAAAAATCTGACTGACATACTTGACAGTCAAATAATTTCTAAACCTTACTGTCTTGAGATATATTGTATTCAAATATTTAAAACTAGAAATCTACAAAAATGCAAACCTATAAATATTCCTTAAAAGGCATTATTTTAAGTTCCTTAAAAGAATGCCCTAAAAAGCTCTTTCTAATTTCCAAGTTACTTTTTTCAGTTTTTCTAGTCTTTGCTGAACATTAGTTTATGTGGTAATTTAATTTGAATGTTTTTTGGACTAAGTCATGTATAAGCACAGTGGTATCAATTTTGTGATTTTATCTGAAGTTTGGTTCTGTTTCATTTCCTGTTTAAAATTTCACTTACTTTACATATTCTTTTTTTTTTTTTTTTGTTAAAGATTTTGGTTTTTACTTTTTAAATTAGATTCGTATGTCCCATGAGGGCAGAACATGAAACCATGGACATGATATCTTCAGAACAAAAAGGTAAATGTACCAAATGTAATTTTTAGAAGACCATTTTTATCATTTGTGAGACATTCTAATGATTTTCAGGGTCTAACACACAATTTGTGAAGGGTTGCAGTTGGCAGGTCTGTGGATTGTGGTTTAGAACAACTAGAAGCCAAAGTCATCTAGATATGTTTTGAATGATTTATGGACTCTAGTATTACCTTAATATCAAAAAGGTATGTGTGATAGTGTGGCTTTGGGATGGTCTAGGCATGTGAGTTTGCTCAGCTGAAATGCCAGTTGACCTAGACTCACCTGATGTGTGAATACCTGGATACTCCTAAAGGCAGAGCTGGATAGATGTAATGTTAGTTAGATCATCCTGTTGTATCCTGTTAATCAGTGAACAGGCATATCTCAAAAACACCAGCTCAACAGGCCTTGCAGATACATCTGGCTGAAACAGTTTATTAAGACAGGTCTGTATGTGGTTGCATGACCAAAGTACAGAATAACCAAAATATGATTTACAGTATTGGCATAGTTATTTAATACCTGTAGGTACATATATCATTGTGGTGGGTTGACCCTAGCTGGCAACAAAGCACCCACACAGCTGCTCCCCCACTCCCACCCCCACCCTCATTGGAACTGGGGAAGAGACATGGAAGAGCAAAAGCAAGAAAGCTCATGAGTCAAGATAAGGACAGTTTAATAAGTGAAGGAATTAAGTGTGTGTGTGTGTGTGTGTGGAAGATGCAAAGATAATTACTCACCATCTCTGATGGCAGACTGATACCCAGTCAATCTCTGAGCAACAGCTACCCTGGAAGACATCTTCCCCTGCAGTTTTTATTGCTGAGCAGGATGTTATACGGTATGGAGCATCCCTTTAGTCAGTTTGGTTTAGCTGTCCCAGATAATCTCCTCCCAAATTCTTGCCCACCCCCAGCCTACTTGTTGAAGGGTTAGGCTGAGCAGAGTGAGAAAAAGAGAAAGCCTTGTTGTAATCAAGCACTGTTCAGCAATAGCCAAAACGTTGGTGTGTTATCAATGGTGGTTTAGTCACAAATCCAAAGCTATGAAGAAAGTTAACTCCATTCCAGCCAGACCCAGTATAACCATAATATGTTGAAAATATCTTTTGCAATAAACAGCTTTTGCATATTACTATCAGCAATTAAATCAGTGACAGGCTGGGGTTTTTGTATGAGGTTGGTTTTCTTTTTTGTTTCTGTTTTGTTTTGTTTTGTTCTATAAAAGACAAGAAATGATACATTCTACTAGTCAACATTAAATATTATTCTATTCAGATTGCCAGGTTTGTGATTCAACATAACAGTTCTGTCAGATTACATCAACTAAAATTGCTCTTGAAGACAGGTACAGTAACCAAGCCATGCTGATGAATAAATTATCTACCCTAGAAATAAATAATCAAATATAAAAAGCTTCTTGACATGTTCCTTGAGAGTAAAGAAAATATTATGTGATGATTACACTCCAATTCAATAGAAGCAGAAAACTGATATATAAAATATTTAACAAACCAATCTGAGTGAAACATGCCCAGTTTCACTGGTCTACGTGAAAAACTGAATTACTGCCTCTTCAAATTCACCACAAATACTTTGGCATGCTCTTTTAATTGGAAGGTCATTTTAAAAATGACAGGAAAGAGTTATTTTTATTTGGGCAAATATTTGAACTTACTACCTTGTTGTGTTTATATAAAACTGTGTGCATTGTCCTTGTGTAAGTACTTTTCTCTCTGACCTTTTCAAGCATATAGCAAATAAATCTTTCCTTGGTTTTAAAGTGGCTGTCATAACAACACCACAGGGTTCTAGGCATGTTGACTAACAATTTCAAAACAGTCTAATCAAATTGGAAATATTTTTCTTTGAAATTAGTAGATGGTATGCAATGACTAATCAGCTTTAAAAGTTTCAGTTCATGAATTTGAATGTCTTTCCCAGTTACATTTCATTATAGTTTTATAAATAAGGAAGTTGTATCAGTTTTTTATAAAGATGGGATTAAAATGAACCATAGCAGTAAGGTAAGAACTCATGGGCTAATATTGTATTCTTTTCAGCAAGATTTATTTTGTTTGTTTGTTTGTTTGTTTTCTCTTAAATTGATTAGGAATTATCTTCTGTTGCAGTTAATTAAAGCACACTTCCCATCAGAGAAGTGCCTAGGTAAGAATGCAGTCTCAGTTTGAAAGCCCTTATCTTTAAGGAAAAAGATTCATATGATTTTACCCCTAGCCACCAGGATTTCCAACTCAACTCAGAATCTCAAATTCAGGTTGCATAGTTTCTCTACTCTGACCCAAATGATGTTTATATTCAGGTTCGGGGATTCCTGTGATGCGTTGTCCAGAATTGGGACAGAGTCAGAACTACCTAGGCAAGCAGTGAGACAGTGTATAGAGGGAAAAAATATGTCATATTGACAATTTCCCTAAGGAAATAGTGAATCTTAAAGATAAAATCAGTTTCTTCTGTGTCTTTGTAGAGCACTCACATCAAAGTCATGCAGCAAAACTGTGCCTTCTACCTGTGAACATAAGAAAGCTAACCTAAAAGGTGAGACTTCCTCCTGACATATCTTTGATCAGAAAAGTCTGGGGTAATAATTGAGAATAGGATACTATCTATACTGTGACATGCCTGGTGGGATTTATTGTTCCTGTCTTCATGTCTATGTGTGTGCACATGTGTGCATGTGTGACTAGCCAGTAATCCTCAAGTAGATATTTGAAATATATGACTCACTCTGAAAAAAAAAAGTCAAATAAACCAGCTCTGTTGAATACTATGAATACTGACTGTCAATAATCTGACTAACCCATGAATGGTGCCACATGTCTAAGAAGTGATAAAATAAAATATAACCAACCAACGGTTTTGGCATTCTTTTGTGCCAGCCTTACATCCCTTGAAAGATCTGCTTGAGGAATTGTGCCTAACACAAGTGTTAGGCACAGCCCAGCCAAAGAAACCCCAATGAGATCCTGAAAATCTAAACAGATTTGTTTAACTCTGTGTTAAAAGCAGTGACAAAATATTGTACATGAAAAAGGTATATATTACAAGAAATTATTTACATCATAACATAAACTCTATGATGTATGCCTTTAGTCACCAAACAGAATATGCATAAGGAACTCAAATATCGGTCCCCTCTGGTCAGAACTTTATAGGGTAAAAGTTAAAGCTTGTTGTCTTGTGTCAGGGCACTGCGAGGGCTGGTGGCTTTCCTGGACCAGGTGCTGGGGGCCAAGGGGGCAGGGCTTCGTGGCCAGGGCCGGTCCCACTGCCAAAAGCCAAAGGCAGTGGGACAGGCCATGGCTGGGAGTTCCTGCTCTGCCTGCTCCCAGACAGGGCACAGAGCAGGCCAGGTGGGGGCATTGGGCATCTCCATGGGGCTGGAGATGGGCCAAGGCTGCCCAGGAATGGTCCTGTGGCCCTGCTGCAGCATCGCTGTGGCAGGGACTGACAGCCCGAGGAGATGAAAAGGCGTCCTGGGCTAAGGGCAGGAGACAACACAGAAGGCTGCCAAACGTCATTTTCTTTGATGGTGACTAATACAAATCTCAGTCCTGATCCCACCCACATCATCAATCCCAAACCTGCAAGTATGGTGAATCTTTCACAGTAAACCAAGTAGATTAGTGAAAACTAGGAAACCAGTTAGGATAAGAAAAGGAAATATATCAGAGGCAGTTTAACTGCAATTGCAACATCTTTGGTTTGTACTGGAAAAGGTGTCAGAGTAGCTCTGGCACAGCATCTTGTGTTCCCAGAAACTGGGAACGTGAGAAGCTCACTAATTCAGTATCTGAAATTCTTATGTAGTCTTCAAGCTTGTACATCACTGAACATAAAACTAAGCATAAGGCTGTACCATTTTCAAATTCAAAGGAGTTTCTCTAAATTGATTATGTTAATGGGGGGATTTAACTTAGCAGGGAGAAATTCAACTTAAATAGTCAAATTACTATGACTACTTCTAATGATCTCCTAAATGGTCAGCAACCTTCCAAAGAATGAAGATTAGTTCTATATATAAGAAGTTTTATCACACATGATGTAGTTTAGGTTGTTTTAAATGGAGGAAAAAGTTCCTAGTAGTTTGTAAACCACTTCTTTCTTCCTTGATGGAATTCTGTAATGTTGGGGAGTTACTGAAGATCCCTTCTGTGGTCGATGTCTGATTCTCTAGTGCATTTTTCCTTCTGCAGCTAGCTCATTTGCATTTAATTTGCAAAAGCAAAATGTTCCTAATCTGCTTTTACAGACGTGATTACAGGAGTAGAAAATCAGAGGTTTTGTTCTCTTTTGTTCCCAAATATAACAGTATGATTCTGGATTTACTCTGTAGAAATGTAATGTGGACCTGAATTTCTATCAAAATAGTTTTCATACCCCTGAAGTGGAGCTAGTCCTGAAAAAAATGGAACAAATGTAACTCTCCAAAACACTTTCATTATACTTTGACCTATGTTTACTGTGTGTTTTTTTTTTAATATGGAAAAAAAAATTGTATTCCTTTTCATTTACTTTGATTAGTGTTAATTCAAATGCCTTCAATGGTTTTCTTTGTTATCCTGTTAGGTGTCATAAGTAAAAATGAGGCTGTTAGGAATACAGTTGAAGCAGGCTGGGTATTATTTAACAATAAATTTTGCAAAGTAGATAACTCTTCCTTCCATAATTTGTAGCACCTGGTAGTGGTCTGACATTAGACCTCATCACATACTCTTTCCACATCATTAACCACAACCAGAAATCACAGTTTCACAGTAATTGAAGCAATGCTCTGAAACAGTGTTGCAGACTTATTTTTAAAGGCTTATTATTTTGAAATGTTTTGGCTATATTTAATCCCTCTGTTTTTAAAAGACTTCAATAAACTTCTCTGCAGATTACTATGGAGATGAAGAAACACTAAAGCATCACCTCTTGTCTGAATTGATCAAATACGTACTGCAAATAATGTTTACAATATGCAGATTTGAGATGCAGCTAGTGCTCAAACTCAATAACCTTCGGGTAGAAAGCTATGTGGTATGATCAACAAAATTTACAGTCCAGGTGACAAACAAGATCTCTGTACTGTGATAAGGAGGGAACAAAACATCAGAGTGTCCAAGTCAACCTACCAGAAAGAAAAAATCCTTCTCAGATGAAAAGTCATCTGACATCTTGTGTTAGTCATACTCCACATGAACCAGTAGACATTTGAGGAAACATTTTTCTATGTGCTGTAGAAATTTTGTGTCCTTCCCAGCTCCCAAAGCTTAAAAATCGTTCCTTCCTAAACTTCAGCTTGAGGAAGATTCTTATTTAAAGTAGTAAAAGAATATGTAAATAAAGAGGTTTCCTTTAATTTTAACATCTACCCATCTGTAAAGTAAAAGATTCTTCAGTGTAAAAAATACAGTGAAGAATTTGTATTAATTTTTGTCATTAATTTAGTTTATAAGCTTTGAGATAAAGTGTTCACAATTTGGTAGAACTGTTAAGCAAGCAGCTATAATGACATTTCATTGAAACAGTTTAAATGCATTACAGTATCTTGAAAGTGCTACTGAAACAGTTGGAAGAGTGCTTTCTTCTGGCTAAAAGGTGGCAAATCAATTATATAAAGAGAACTCTTACATACACTTCTATTTCCCAACTCTTCATATCTGCAAAGCAAGTTAAAGTGGGATCCTTCAAAACTGTGTAAAAAAAAGCCACCTTTTGGATTTTTTTTTGTGTGTGTGTGTGTGTGTAAGGCTAGTTGCTAGATTTGTTTTGTTATTTTTGTATTTTTTTGTGCCCTCCAAGCTGCGTACCTGCCAAAATTGAAACGACTGTATAGTACTGACCTTAGCCAAATCAAAGGAAAAACTGCTGGAAATCTTGAGGCAATACTCTGCTTCTGTGAAATGTCCTGTCCTCTCCAAAGGCTGAGGATTTAAACTTTCACAGTATTTAAACTTCTGTTGACTGGAAAAAAAAAATGTCTAATGCAGGTATCAAGATGCTGAGGGAACTAACACGCTCTGCAGACTCTTCCCCCAACTCCCAGGGATTTGGCTATCTATGTTAAAAATCAGCTCTGATTTTGCTCAGCTGTGTACCCTGGGATCATACCACTGTGAAAACACATAAGCTGTGAGAATGAGCTGTGGGATCCTCTTTTGGGATCTCTATCTCCTTTGCCTAGAAGCTGCATTTAAGCGCAGGTCCTTGCTCTAGGTCCTGGTGTGAGTTTTGTTGCAGCTGTGCCTCTGCCTGGCATTGCACCTTGCTGTCCCTTGCCTGGCCTCACTGACTTGGTTTCCTAGCCTGATCTCAGACTTGCATTGTCACTAAGGACATGGCTGGCAATCACAGAGCGGT
Source organism: Pelecanoides urinatrix (assembly GCA_013400755.1). NCBI lineage: Eukaryota > Metazoa > Chordata > Aves > Procellariiformes > Procellariidae > Pelecanoides > Pelecanoides urinatrix. The sequence continues at coordinate 48,377 of VZTQ01001387.1, forward strand.
TGGCTGATCCTGGTGACTGCCACCAATCCTCTGCTCTTGAATGCACACTCTGTAATGGTGTCCCTTGATGGTAGAGTTGCTGCCCTGCCTGCCTGCTGTGATTTCCAGTTCCTGGCTCCCCTTTCCATGCAGAGTAGCATAGGCTTGTTGTTCCCTGTCAGTAGAAAGCTCATTTGCTGGATCAATGGCTTTGTAGAACACTGAATTTAATTTAAAACTCGGTATGAAATGATATTCTCCTTTTCTTTTTTTTTTTTTTCTCATCCTGAGAGTGACACAGAAGTGACCTACACTGCATATTGAAAGTTCCTATATGTCAAAATAGCTGGCAAATTTTCCCCTACACACCTCCAATCCTGGGAGATCTTTGTTACATCATGTCTTGATATATTCCACCTTTTCTATTCTGTTCATTTGGAATAAAAAAAAAATAGCGCTTCATATATGTCATGCGTGCCTAGCTTAAGGGAATACATATCTGATATTACAGGTATTTCCCTTTGAGACAGCAAATATAGGAGAAGCTTGGGAGCCAGGCTTAGGTTTAAATCAGTTTTTATTCTATAGCATGTTGTGTTTATTCCTATTCTTATATACAGGTCATCAGAAAATTGCCAACAAAACATTTTTTCTCCATCAGAAAAAGAGACATTAAGAACCCTTAGTAAACAGTATAGACTGAATTTTCTTTAACAAATTATTTCAGACATTTATAGCAAAGTTTTAGTTGAAACTGAAGAGTATAAGAAAAGATTTACACAGCAGAGTCCTGGCTGCAAACCCATCTGGTGACCACAGGGTACTTCCCTCACAGGTTCTGTTTTCCATTCCAGCTATGTGCTCTAATTCATCAGGAATCTCTTTCTTGGTATTTCACCCTGCTGGCAATTTATGTGTATGTACAACTAAGTATTTATTTGGCCAATGTAAGACTGATCCTAGAGTTAAATAACATTTTCCCCACGTAGGGTATAAAAAGCTTGGCCATGCAATTTGTATTTCTTTATTTACTGTGGTGGTGCATTCCTCCCTCTCTTTTCCTCTGGGCTACAATACGATCTCAGAACCTTCTGTTAAGCTTTAGCCATTGTGTATGAGTCGGGCGGTTAAGCGTCCCTTGGTTGTACCAAGTGCTCTTGCATGGCTAAGGTGGGGAACAACACTGATCGTACCAGGGACACTAGCTACACGATCAAAGTAGGGAACAGAAACAAGAGATAATTCATAATCTTTGATGGCTCTGAAGCTTTCCCTATCTGGGTCATAGCTCAAGTGGAACAATACCATTGTTACTGTGAAACAATACCATAATTAATACCCTGGTCCACCTCGGATAGTAGCCAAAATGGGAATTTACTGATGACTAAAGCCAATCATCTTGCAAACCTATAAACAGCGGTACCAAGTGAGATCCTTTGAGCTCTCCTGGACCGCAGTGGGCTGCAGCCAGAATCTCCTTCTGAGTGGGACGCATCTCAGAGTTCGCAAACTCGAATTTGTGATACTCGGAGGAACACCGAGATTTGGGCTGAAACACTCCTCAGGGCTCAACTCTTTGCCTGTTGGGAAATGCCAAGGCATTTAGCGTGAGTATTTCACAGGACTCGAGGGGAATTTTTATCAGGTATACCTTTATAAATTAGCTAATCCTAGGCCTTTCATTTGGCTTTGGTACCATATTGATATGCATATATGTATATGTATTGATTGATCTAGATCTTCTTGCATGCTTATCTGTACAGTTACTAACAAGTATAATCTGTAGTTAACTTGTTTTAGTCTTTGTAGTATTTGTAGCAACTTGACTAAGTCTTTGTGTAGCTGTCAAATTGATTAATGCTTAAGTATTGTTGGATTCTAAGTTGCTGCTAAACACCCTTAACCCTTTAGCCATAAACCATTGCCCAGGTCTGAGACTAAGGGTAGATCCAGCCGCACCTGGGCTCCTCTCTGAGAAGGAGTTTAGAAAGCAAGGAAGTCTACTCCGAACCTCGTGACCCAACAGGAGGGCCTTCCTATCCCCTTTTGTGTTAGACACAAATCGTTGTCCAAGTCTGAGACTAAGATTGGGTCCAGTCAGCTCTTTTCTGAACCTCGTGACTCAACAGGAGGGTCCCCCCTTACCCTTTTATCCTCAATCTCTGTACAAATCATTCCAACACAATACTAATACGATTTTCCCCTATGTATACTTAATCCATGTAATAAGTAATAGAGTGAACCTTGCCATCAAATTCTGTTAAGTCACATTTCTATATATTTCTATTAAAATCACCCTTTGCCAATACCTTTACCAGTGATTCTTTATGTGGCCTTAAAACCACCCATTCATGACATTTACATAAAGAAGCATAGCTCCAAAGGGGAGACTAAATGAGACTGTCGGTTTTAAAATATCCTTTTTTTTTTTCCTTGGGGGGGGTGCTTTTTCCAGTGAAGAACATGATGTTTTAAAATAATTTAATTTATTATTATAAAATATGTTTATTAAATGTGAGAACCACCTTGTACCTAGCCCTAGCTAGGCGCAATCACTTCACATGCAGGTCCACACAGATAAAGATGTGTGTCAGATTAAGAGTTTAGAAAACAAAAAAATAACATAATGAATAGTAGCAATCAAATTAGCTGGAATAATGAGGGGTTACAGATAGCCTTTAGCATAGCATAGATTTTCAATGGCCTAAATGATCATCCAAAAGTTAACTCTTTGGTTAAACTTGACTTTCTTTGACTTCAGAATTGTTACAGAAATGTAGGCTGGAAATGAAGCAAATTTATCTTACTTACAGAGATCAGGTAGATGGAGGGAATCTAACCTTTCAGGTTGAACTTGAAGAGTAAGAATATTCGTCTAGACCTGCCAGAGAGGAGTCATCTTTGGTAAAGCTTGATGTGGTACTATGGAATCTGGATCACACACATACTTCACAGTGTCTTGGCATTTGGAGGCATCACAGGATTTCAGCCAGTGTAGTAAACCAACCAGTAATATTTTCAACTATGGTTTGTTTGCTTGTTTGTTTACTTGTTTCATCTATACTTTCTCTGACTTCTGTGACTTTTGGGCTGTATCCCCATTCTTCTGTGGTATTGTTTTGACACAGTTTACATATCCTGGGAATATGTTTCATGGACAATTTTCATGAAGTTATCCAAGCAATGACCAGGGGTTTGTATCATTTGAATGGTAAATGTATTAAGATTAGAGGTAAAAGCAGACTCAAATAAATGTGTAAGTTTTCATATATACTGTATTTGATTCCTCTCACAGTGAAACAGGGAAGTCTTTTGGTTTGCTTATATGGAAAAGAAGGAATAACTTTGTGTAAAATACATGTTAATTTGTCTCTTTTTTTGTTGCCAAAGTAGAGGCCTGTGACACCTGTTAATTATAAATGTATACATATGGATACAGTTAATATTAAATTACTTACAAAATATATAAATATTAATTTACTTACAAAATATATACATATTAATTTACTTACAAAATATTCACATATTAATTTGCTTACAGATACGAACATACCAAAACACTGAATGTAGCGCAACCGACACAAGTATACAAGTACTTCAGCAGTATACAAGTACTTGTTAACAATGTGATGGCATTCCCAGTCACATAAGTATACATAAACATGTGAGCTCCAAAGTAGCAAACACATATAGTTGACCCAGAAGACACACAAATGATACAAGTTTCTGCAAGTAGTCAGGGCATTCGGCTGAATGTAGAAGAAAGATGACTAGCAAAACTAAAATCAAATGAAGGAGTGCTGGTAGCATATGAGGCCCCATTTCAGGAAGGGCTGAAAACAGCAAAACCCCATCAAGCATGAAAAAGCTAAACAGAAAACAAAGTCGACAAGCCCACATCGGTCCAGCTTCTCTCACCAAAGAGCTCTGAAGCTTGCTCACCTCTACTTCAGCAACCAAGTACCTTCAAGGACTGTATCCATCAGTGCTAAATATGCAGCATCAGGTCTGTAGCGTAAGTACATGCATATAATATATTTTGTGTGTTAGTTAAACATTATTACAAAATGTTAATCATTTAATGAATTTTAGTTTTAACTTGCCTGATTTTTCAGTCTTCTAAATACTCCCCTCACAGTAGTCTCAAACTTGACAACTGAGATGTGTATATATATATCTCACATAAACTGATATATATATATTTGTCTCAACACAGACACAGATACAGACACACACACACACAGAGGTGTATGCCACACAAATATATATGCCACATATGTCAGTAATTCATCTCTTTCCTGTGTCACTAACAGTCTTCCTAAGACTTTTTTCAAGCCATGATCCATGTTCAGTCCTTTTATGAGGAAAACAGCACTCCTGAATTTCTTACTATGTTATACCTTTTAGCTCTTCGAGGCTTATCATCATTCCACAGAACCCTTCCAATTGCCTCAAAATTTCTGTGAAGGTGGAGACACAGAACAAATGCCTGGCAAGTGTCATTTCTTTCCAGCTTCAAAATGATCATAAAAAGATATTTTTAATTATACTAATTTGCATCCTACTTCTTCCTGTCCAGGAAGCAATGAATGAACCTGTTCTTCATCTCTTAGTCTGCTTTATACATGTAGTTTATCAATTTTTGAAAATACATTATGAACACAGATTTAGTCCAGTTAAAATATTAATTAGAGATGGAGATCAGATTCTCTGTCAGTTACTTCTATAAAAATATTTAGCAATGATTAAATAAAATCATATTCTTGGTTGGTTGTTGTTTTGGGGGATTTTTTTTTTGGGGGGGGTGTTTGGTTTTTTTTTTTCTGTTTTTTCTTTTTTATGGAATGCTATTGTCATGGTTTAACCTGGAA
>VZTQ01001389.1:0-210063 GCA_013400755.1 Pelecanoides urinatrix
TGGTACTCAGTACTTATACTGGCAGTGTTGTGCCCTGGGTTTGCTGCCATCAGAGGACCTATAATAAATGCATGCTTGTATAGTATGCTGTTTGTATACCTATGATTTAGATATGCAATATATTTCTCTGAATGCTTTAAGTATGTCTGAAATGGATGCATAATGAAAAAACAGTTAATTGAAGCTATGAATGTCAAACTACTGTGTGAATGGGTCTGTACAGCATGTAACTGAAAGAAACCAAACTCTAGTATTGTGTGATTGAATGTGCAAAGTAATTGTCCTGTTTGCAGTTTATCCTTACATTGATTAATGTGGGTAGTTGCTTATTGTACATGCAGTGTGTTTTCAATACAGTTTTACACAGTAATGTTTATGATCAACTGGGAAAAGTAGCTTGAAATGTTTAAATTGTTCCAAATCCAAACTAAGAAGTCTAGCTAAATTAATTCTAAACACTTAAAAACATTTAGAAGAATAGATTTTTCTCTGTTACTTATATCTATTATATTTACTGATAATAGGCACTTTAGAAGAGAGGCTTCAGATTTATGAAGAAGTTAGTAAAAGACATCCCAGAGCAGTTTCACCTAGAAGATTACCTTTAAACTTTGTTTCAGGTAACAAGTTGCATATCTGTTCTGTAATAGTTTTTTATTTGTTTTTTTTACTTAAGTTTTCGTCAGGCTGTTGAATATGCATTTAATACCTATTTGTGCATTTAATACCTAGTTGTACAAGTACACAAATCAGATGTACGCACTTCTCTTGGAATAGACAAAATTTATTTGTTATATTTTAGGAGTTGATAGAAAAAGTTCGTGTGCTTTAATGTGGTATACGAACTATGTAATGTTTGTATTGATAAAACTACAGTACAGAATGGTATATAGATTGTAGGAATTCTTGTATGTCACTTTTCTGCATCATGGAAGTTAATCATAAGTTAAAAGGTAGGGGGTATAGTACACTTGAATTAAAGGTATAGAGGTGAGAGTATACACCCCCCCTATATCTTACATATACATATATAAGCTAACTTACAATTTATAAACACCAAAACCAGGTGTAAATGATGCATATAACAATCACAATAGCATAGGACTGATGAATTTCCTAACAGTTTTGTACTGTACAGTTTTTCTACTGTACAGAAAACACCAAATCTTTTTTATGACTCTGAATATCTTACTGGCTGTACAACACTTTGTTGCAGAACCATTAAAACTTAAATCTACAATGTAAACTGACTTTGTGCTGATAATTTAATAAGAATAGGAACAAAAATCAGGTCTGCAGTGTTATCTAGCACAAATTATTTTAATTTTATAGCTAAGTTCTTTCAGTGACTCTGTCCTTTCAAAAATTGTTTTGAAATACAGTGCACAAATATCCTCAGTTCTGGAGGGAATACATATATACTTTTTAAAACAGAAAACTATGTTCTTCTAAAATAGAAGGAAAGAGGCTAAATGAAATGGTAAATCCTATAAAAATATACAATTGGTATGTAGCTGTCTGACTGCTATAACTCCAGTAGAAAAGTTCTGGAAAGAAATAAAAAGTACCTAAGTTAGATATCAAGTGTCATGAAACTTTCAAGTTCAGCTGCAAATTCCCAACATACTGCCCATGCTTTTAATTTCATGAGGTTAGTTTTCAGTTTAGCTCATTTACTGAAAACCACATTTGTTTTAACTTCAAATGCTACAGAGCATAGCTAGTCTGCTTTTCTGCTGTTGCTCATGAGTCTGTGCATACTTTCCTGCATAAAGTCACAAGATTCCAACTGCTTCGTAAGAGATTTACCCCTGAAATTTATACCTTACTTAACCCCAGATATTTGTTTGTTTGAAGATACAAGGGCAAATCTTAAGGCAGTTCAGCTAGATTTGAAAAGCTAGGTGACAAGTAATTGTTTTTTTCCTGTAATAAAGTTGTTATGGTAATACATAGCAAACAAGGAAATAACCTGCAAAATGCTTTTCCATATCTTTATTAGTAGTGTGTTTTGCTGTTGACTTAATTTCACTGTCTGTTTTGCACTAGGTTACCTTATCATATCTGACTGTAGTTTCACAGCTAATGTCCATTTAAATAGAAATATGTTTGGTAATAAGGATTAGTTGTTCCTGCTGTAGCAATAGTTAAATGAAAGCAAAATTCATATTTAGATCAGTCAAGGAAAACATCTCTTGTAGGCTACTTTCCGAGTGTTTCATAACAAATAATTTTCCCAAGTTAAAACTTGTGTTTCTGTTAATCTGTTAAGCTTGTGTTGGTCATGGATGTGTAAGACTGTTTTTGATCCCCTAGAAATATATCTATTTACTAAATGATTTCTTGTGTTTATAAGTACAACAGATAAGAATTCCTGTTGGCAAAAGTTAATAATGAGAATGTGAAGGTGTAGAAACAAACTTGTTTGCAGAAATGTATTTGCAAATTTCAGGAGGATATAATTTTTGGTTAAATGAGGTTGCTGTTCCAGTGTGGTCACTGACCAGTTGCTTGCAACCAACACTGGTTGATTCAGAATTGGCTTAAAATACTCTGAAGTACAGGCTTGTATTAAAAGGGCAGTCCTTGCCAGAAGCTGCCATGCATTGCATCTTAATAACCTTGTATCTCGTACAGATCAGCTCCTTGATCCAGCTGGAAACCACCTTTATGGAGGAAGGCTGTTAAAATTAATTTTCAGACTCATCAAGGGTGGGGGGTTGGAGTTTGGCCATCCAGTTTTAGATTTGTTTGTGCTGCTGTGGATTCACTATTCCTGTGGTCAGGGCTCTTCTGTGCCTCAGAGACTAAATTTTGAGCTTGGCTTCATGTCATAGCTGTGTTTTGCATTTTTCAGACTTTGTTTTAAAGCTGTTCTGCTTTCTATAAATAAATATGTACTTAATGAAAACTTTAATCTTGCTTTCCTAAATTCTGAATTACAGTTCTTCCATCGACGGTATAAATTAGAGTAATTCACCAGAGGAAATTGAAAAACTGAGATGGATTTTTTTGTCATATAGGGGGGTTTCTTGGTAGTGAGAGAAAACAAGTTTTAGTTAATCCACCTGTAATAGAGCATGTGCTTATGGTCCTGTTATGGATCCCTGTCCACAGGTAGTAGGAGTTTCTATATACAGCAGTTTGGTTTAGTACAGTGAGGCAAGAACATGAGTTACTTTTTATTAGTCTCAGTAACAGTGCTGGTAATGGTAAGTGTGGGACAATTAAGAATTGGTGGAAGTACATAAGAATGTTATATAAAAAGCAGTAGTATCTTCATTTTCTGAGTATCTATAAAACAATCTGTTAATGAAATTTGTAAAGTGTTCTTAATGAACTGAAGTTTATTTCAACAGTTTATACGTGTATGTTAGCATTATGTGAAGTGTACTATTTCCTTGTTTAAAGACTTGGAGGAGCCCACAACAGAGTAGGCAGTAAAGTGTAGCAACTTTGTCCCTATGCAAAGCAAACAAAACCAGTAAAAAATGCAAAAAAAAACCCCAAAACAAACAAAATTGAAACAACTGAGAACAACCACTTTTCATCATAGGAATAAAAACATGAAAGACAGCTGTTTTCCTCACTGGATATCTTGTCTTTGAAGTCCTGCTTTTCTTTTTGGAAACAGAGTTTCTCAGAAAGGTAGCATACTGCAAGTACTGGAATTTTTACCTGAAAACATAATTAAATCAGATTTTTAGCTTTCTGCCAGTATATTTTGGTAACGATGATCCTGTTATTCTATCAGCTTATCCTTCTGAAACCCAGTCTTCTATTCTGTTTCTGATTCCAGAAACAATCATATCATCGGAAGTCATGTCCTACTCATAAAAAATAGGACTAGAAGAGAGGTAGAGGGTTCATTTCATCCATTCTTCTTCCTAAGAGCAGGATAATTTATATCTGCACTATTCCTAACACACATTTGTCTAACTTAATCATAAAAACTTCCAATGATGGAGCTTTTACAAGATCTCCAAGGTAATCCATTCCAGTGCTTAGTTATTATTACCATTATAATTTTTTCAATGTTGTTTAAATAGCCCTTGCTACATCCTCTGTAGCCAGCACTTAATACTTTCTTTTTAATAGATTTTACAGGTTTGACGACTGTTACCATGTCTTCGTCAGCAGTCTCCTAAACACTAGCAACTTAAGTGTTTTACTCTGATTTTTTTTTATCTGGAGCATATTTGCATCTTATTCTTAAATGACAGGAAAGATGAAAACCCTTAATTGCAGTTTCTCAGTTACTCTATTACCCAGAGTTGCACAGCAATTAGTGCTTATATTTATATAACACTTGCAATCACTGACATATAACCAAATACACTTTTGTTTCTAGGTGAAAAATTTAGAGATCTAATGGATAAGTTCCTGAGGGTTAACTTCAGTAAAGGCTGCCCACCCTTGTTTACCACTTTGAAATCTTTATATTACAATCCAGAAAAGGTAAAATTTAGTATTTATTTGGTTTTAATGAAGTCTTCTATATTGAATTTCTAATAGACTTATCTAACTGGTTTTATATAGATTTTCCTCTAACTTACTAATAACTGTTGATGAACATTTTTCTCAGTGTGCTATTTTGTCATGCGTGAATGATCACTTGATGATGCTTGGTATGTATGAAACTTCACTTCTGTAGACAGTTTGTCAAAATGCGTGAAGCCGGGTTGGTGCAGAATGCACTGAAGTTCTTGAAAAATCAAAGATAACCAATAACTTTATTTTTGTGTACTTTGAGTGCAAGTGTGTCAGGATTCTTTCAACTTATGGTTTATGATGTCACCAGAAGTCATGATTTTAAATATCACACAGATCGCTATTGTTCTATGTACGTTTCTGAATTGCATGAATACATGAATACATTAGTATTTACCACAAAGGCTTGTTTCCCTTTTCATTTTTTAGCTAAAACTTTAGTGTTTAATTTTTGCACTTGTGAACTCTCACAGTTTTGGCACAATTGTGTCACATTAAAACTGTTGTTTCAAATGTAGTTCTTCATTCCAAGCTTGTCAGTAAGATATAGTAAAAATAAATTTTCAAACTAAAGCATGTTACTAAAATGTGTAGAAAATAAAATAAAGGTCAGTCTATTCAGATGTTGCTATCTTTGCTACAGACAATAAAACTCTGGGTATTCTAATCCATTCAGGACTAGGTAAGAAGAGGTTTTTGTAGCTGGAAAAACCCTAAATACATGATGCAGCTTTTCAGCCAGCAATGGATATTCCTTTAATTGGACTAAAATTATTCTTTTTTTCTAAGAGTCTCTTTGTTAGTTGTCCTAACATGAAATTTTCAATACACTTCTGTTTGGAGAATGTAATTGGTACTGTGTCTCCATGGTTGACATAATTTTAGTAAATTCTGGTATCATGCATAGTACAAGCTTTTCTACAGTTCTTATTGCTAATGCATGCTTTTCAATTTAAACTTTTCAAACTGGATTGAAATTTTTTAAGTGATGGTACACTAGACAGAAGTACAGTCAGTGCTGTGGAAGTTTTACCTCTGCTATTTTAAGGATGAAAATCTAGAAGTTAAAAGATACGTAAGAACTCATTTGGTGTATGAAAAGATTTTTAGCACTTAATTATTTTTGACATGTTGGGTAAAAAAAAAAGGACTACCATGTTTTAGGGCAGACTTATCCAGAAAGGTGGCTTGCTGCTAGTTATCTGAGTTGTATCAAATCAGTGCTGCTCTGAACTGTCAGCTTAATCCTAAAAAGTACTTAAAATAAAATCAAGAGCCTCGTAATTTCCAAATATGCTTGGATTTGTTTGTGACATTAAGTTCCAGATTCAGGCATGTGAATTTAGGTCAGTGGACGTAGAGAACTGTTCAGCTTAACACCATATGTGGTTTCCTACATAGGATCAGTTGAACAGCTGTCAAAGCTCCTTTTGACTGTGCTAGGTAGATCTGATAGATATGTTTTCATTGTAGAGGGAGCACAGACACCTGCATTATGGTTGTCTAAGTATAGATGTCTGAACCTGAAGGTGCCTACTGTGTGTCCCATCTGTTTCACGGGGGTGTGTTGGGAACCATTTATACTTGTTACCAAAGTATCTATTACATGAGTACTTCATATCTATGAAACTAACATTGAGCAAGCTTTACCAGTTGCTTCTTAGAATTAATGAATGTCCCACCAAAAAAAAACCTGAAATACCCGAAGTGCTAACTGGGTGGAGGAGATGTGACTTTTTCAGCTACCTGGTTGAAATTTGTTTACATACTTGTGTGAATATTAAGTGGAGAAAAGTGATTCTTCATCACTTCACTAAAGAATGTGCTTTACTTTGGTTAAGGAGGAAAGATGTTTTTGATCTTCCTTCACACTTAAAGTAGAACTATCGTTTTAAGATCATTTGGGTGAAGTCACAGGAGAGTACTGTAAGTGGGAAAGACATCATAGTACAATAATGTAAAGCTATTTGTTTCATTAAAAAAAAAAACTTACCGTTATTGCTGGAAGAGACTTTCTTTGAGTAACCAAAGGCATGAGGATCTGAAATCTGTTCAGTAAAGAAAGATTACATATAGCTTTGTTGCTTTTTGGCATTGTCAAAGACTTCTTTTGAGGTAAAATCTTCTCCAATAAATAAGTCTCTAATAAGCTAAAGCATACTTTATATTATGTTATGCAATCTGTCTTCCCTAAAATTCTGGAGCAGAAAAAATGTGTTGGCCTTGTGTTCAGTTCGTGATGTGCAGAGGTTTACATTTGACTGCACAACTGGATTGAAAAGGAAACCGTTCGAGATTGCTAACTGCTTGAAACTTGGTCACTTGAGAAGGTAACAGACAGTATGGTGAAACCTGGGATAAGCAGGTCAGCTGGATGTTTCATCAGAGTCTCAGCAATATTGTTTGTTATCTTCTAGGAGTGAGTTGATAACCCACTGAGACTTGAGATAACTATGTTTCAGAGGTACTTAAGGCAGACTTTAAAGTAACTCTGGAAGCTGATGGGGAAGGGGAGAAAGTGTTAAGCTTGCTTTGCTGTAAATTACTATACATTGCTTCTGCAACAAGATCTAATTGCAGATTCTATGGTCCTTCACTGCTTGCAAGGCAGTAATCTGATGAATGTTTTTCTCCCTAGTTTTAGAAGGGAGTTATCCAATAAATTGTTTAATCCTTCAAAGTTCTTCGAATGAGTTTGTGATTCTTTACGTTTTGTGTTGTTATGCTAGTCAGATAAGTAGCATGTGAACTGTTTCTTGACTGTTTCTTCCTCTTTGTCAAGTCACCTAGGCTGGAGGAGATATAAGAGTAAAGACTGAAGGGTGAGAAGCTTGAAGAAACAGTGCTAACAATTGTCTTCTGCCTAGAAACTGTACTGCCGTTTAAACTTGATCAAATATATTATGCTGTGGATACAACTTTTGATTATTAAAATACTGTATAATTAAAAACATCATGCCAGCTATTCAGTATCCTGAGTGCACTTCTATACCATGCTGTAGCATAAAATTACTCTAATATTGAAATAAGAAAAAAAAAGAGGGAGGCATTGAATTGCAAGGTGAATGTTAGACAAAGGCCAACTGAAAAGGCGATGTTTGTTTTTATCATTTTCTATAATATTGGCAACTGATTTTTCTACACGTAATGTGGGTGAGTAAGGATATGTTCTGTGAAGAGTTCAAGTTCTTTCTCAAGTGATAATTGTTATTATGCTCCCTGTTTGCAGATACCAAAGGCATGCACTAATCACTTCCTAACTTGCTACATTGGTTCACAGCCAGATTCGATGTCTTTCCAACTGAAGAAGTCAATTAGAGGGTGACAGATGTCAGAGGGAGTCTTACTGTATTTTTCCAGAGTGTCTCTCTCAAAACAAGTTTGTAATACTATCTGGACTATGTTCAGTGGTACATCATTGCTGATACTCAGTCATAGATCATTTTTCACGTACAACATATTAGAGAAATCATTTGATGAAACACTGTTTTGATGGCTTTAGTCAGTGAGAATAGTGTTCATCACTGTATGTTTGTTTCAGATGACTCTTGAAGTAGCCATTGTATGTTGTGAAGAAATTGGCTATGCCTTCCTTTTATTCATTATATGGGAGCCTCTAGGGAATGCTGTAAATATAGCCTGGGGCTTTTTAAATGTGAAAACTCTGGTCATGATGAAATAGTGTAAAGTGAATGTGGTTACATAAAAGACAAAGCTCACCAATGTAAAAAGTACTGTACCAGATTCTACTTACCTGTTATGTTGGAGAAAGGTAAGGAAATGGCTAGTCTGAACAAGAGCTGAGACCTTGCTATATAGGTTGCTAGTGTTAAGGAACAGACCTGCATTCTGAGCTCAATACTTCTTTTTTCTCAACTGATCTTGTGGTGTCTTGTAAGGACAATGTTTGACTCAGTGTGGCAAATAGCTAACTGCTGTGTTACTAACACAGCTAGTAGACTCTTAAATATCACTTAGAGGAACTCCTCTCATATGAAACAAGTGCAGGGAAATAGCTTTTACATGTAGCAAAACAGTCACAAGCAAAATGCAAAAAACGGGTATCTCTTCAGAAAATTAAGTTCACCCACTTTCCTACATAAGTTGTTACTGTGGCTGTGCATGTTGGATGGAGTTGGTAATAATTTAATTAGTGTATTATGAAGCATGATTTTACCAAAGTATGGATAAAAGAAGAACATTCTTGATGTTTTTATGGTGGTTTTTTGGATAGTTGCTATCTGTCATTCAGAAATAATTTGCTGTTTTCTGTCAAAAATAGACAATTCAGTCTTCAGAAGAACATGTTTCAATTAATCTATATTAATCAAATTTTAATTAGTCATCTACATTAATGTATGGCTGTTAAATTGAAGGAAGAAACTAAGATGGGGAAAATATGAGTATAGACTTGAAGTGTTTCTTTAATTTGTTGAACATTGTTTCATGTATTAAAACAAACGCCCAGAACTTCAGGTTCTCTTCAAGAATATCTGATTTTAAAATCACTTTTAGAATATGGAACTACTACAGAGATTCCACAGTAAACACATGTGCCTTAGCTATGAGTTCAGCGACCTTCTCAAATACCAGCTGGTGCTTCTTTGCACAGTTCCTCTTGAAACACACTCTAGGTTCTGGCTGTTGTTCAAGACACCAAGAGGGAGCCCCATGAATGTCCTGCTGCTCTGTGAAACTCTAAGTTCATTCCATGTTTGTTTGTTTCTTGGGACTTTTTTCTCCCCGTGTTAACTTTTATTTGGATAATTTCTATCACAAAATGGAAGAATTCTGGGGGAAGAGTTACCTAGAAAAGGAGGGAACTCTGCTAAACACCATTATGGTGGTGTTTACACTAAATCTGCAGTTTAAACTGTACCCTTCATGCATTGAATCTATGCCTTTAATTGGCACATAGAGCTGATCCTTCCTGGGAGGAAGACATGTTCCAGGCAGGTACTTAGTGGGTGGGTTTTTTTTCTTCTCAACCTGCATGTTCTTACATTTGCTAGCACCAAGACAAACATGGTATATGGTGATACTTTCATTCCGATCTCCTAGGTATCATTCAGTTCTCTGATAGGATGCTTCTTAGATCAGGAGGAGACACTAAATAAGGCATCTGCATATATTTTGTAATGGCAGTGGATTGCTCAACTGACACCTGGTTGATGCCCCTAGTGCTGTCTTGATGATACTGTTGTCTATTCTCTCATGTGTCCAAGAGTGGATTCCTGTTACATATCAAGGAAAGGCAGAAGATATCAACTGTCAGTGACTTCATTGACAACGTTCACTGTTGTGTTTAAAAAAAACCCCAAAGCCCCAAACTTCTTCATGAGGCAGAATCCAGAGAAAATTCAGAGCACCTTTCATGATAATGCTTTTTGTCATCTTTCCTAATGAGATTCTCATTTCAAGCTCAACGCTTGTGGTAAATCTTCTGAGAGTTGCTGATAAAAGTAGCAAATTTGGTATAACAAGGCAATAGAGAATGTACACAACTTCTGTGATTTTTTGAGGGCCTATGGGTATCACTTTCATTGCTTTCTTAAATACATACATCTCAGAGGAGAATCAGATTATAGAACTTTTAAACAGACTGGATGTGCACTGCACATGCCCATTGGACCTTATGGGATGCATCCACAACTGCTGAGGGATCTGGGCAATGTCACTGCACTGGCACTCAATCTTTGAAGGGTCATTGTGATGGAAGGAGTTTCCTGAGGACTGGAGGAAAGCAGATGTTGCTCTTGACTTCAAGAAGTACAAAAAGGAGGATCTGAGGAGCTATGGGCCAGTCAGCTTTATCTCAATCCTTGTGAAGCTGATGGAGCAAATAATCCTGGAAACCATTACCAAACACACAAAGGACAAAGTGTGGCTGGGAGTAGGTAGGATTGATTTATTGAAGAGGAAGTAGTGCCTAACTAAGTTAATAACCTTATTACGACAAAATGACTACTTCAGTGGACAAGGGGAGAGCAGTTGATACTGTTTATCTTGCCTTTAGCAAGGTTTTTGACACTGTCTCCTGTAGCACAGACAAACTGTTGAAGTACAGCTTGGTGGACAGTAAGGTGGACTGAAAACTAGCTGAATTGCCAGGCTCAGTTGTGATTAGCAGCATGAAGTCCAAATCAGTGTCCCCAGGTGATTAACGCTGGGGCCAGTAGTATGTAACATCTTTGTTAATGACTTCATCGCTGGGGCAGAGTGTACCCCTCAACAACCTTGCAGGTGATACAAAACTGTGAGGAGTGGCTGATGCATGAGGATTGTGCTGTCATTCAGAGACCTTGATGGGCTGGAGAAATGGGCTGAAAGGAAGTTCAACAAAGGGAAATACTGGGTCCTGCACCTTAGGACCAATAACCCCATGCTCTAGTATAGGCTGGAGACCAACCAGCTGGAAAGAAGCTTTGCAGAAAAGGACCTGGGCATCCTAGTAGGCAGCNTGCTCTTGACTTCAAGAAGTACAAAAAGGAGGATCTGAGGAGCTATGGGCCAGTCAGCTTTATCTCAATCCTTGTGAAGCTGATGGAGCAAATAATCCTGGAAACCATTACCAAACACACAAAGGACAAAGTGTGGCTGGGAGTAGGTAGGATTGATTTATTGAAGAGGAAGTAGTGCCTAACTAAGTTAATAACCTTATTATGACAAAATGACTACTTCAGTGGGCAAGGGGAGAGCAGTTGATACTGTTTATCTTGCCTTTAGCAAGGTTTTTGACACTGTCTCCTGTAGCACAGACAAACTGTTGAAGTACAGCTTGGTGGACAGTAAGGTGGACTGAAAACTAGCTGAATTGCCAGGCTCAGTTGTGATTAGCAGCATGAAGTCCAAATCAGTGTCCCCAGGTGATTAACGCTGGGGCCAGTAGTATGTAACATCTTTGTTAATGACTTCATCGCTGGGGCAGAGTGTACCCCTCAACAACCTTGCAGGTGATACAAAACTGTGAGGAGTGGCTGATGCATGAGGATTGTGCTGTCATTCAGAGACCTTGATGGGCTGGAGAAATGGGCTGAAAGGAAGTTCAACAAAGGGAAATACTGGGTCCTGCACCTTAGGACCAATAACCCCATGCTCTAGTATAGGCTGGAGACCAACCAGCTGGAAAGAAGCTTTGCAGAAAAGGACCTGGGCATCCTAGTAGGCAGCAAACTGAACATGACCCAGCAGTGTACCCTGCAGCAAAGCAACATCTTAGGCTGCATTAGTTAAAGCACCACCATGAGGTCGAGGGAGGTGATCTTTTTCCTCTCCTCAGCCCTGGTGAGACACATTTGGAGTGCTGGGTCTAGTTCTGGGCTTCCCTGTACGAGAGCCACATGGGCATACTGGAAGGAGTCCAGAGAAAAGTCATGAAGTTGATGAAGGCACTGGAGTGTCTGGCATATGAGGAAAGGCTGAGAGCTAGTATTGTTTAGCCTGGAGAAGAAAAGGCTCAGGTGGGATCCTACATGTATAAACATCTGAAGGCAAGAGTGAAAAAAGACAGCCAGATGCTACTCATTGGTGCCCAGTGAACAGACAAGGTAGTATGTGTACAACTAAAAATACAAGAGAAACTTTGAGGAAAAGAAAAGGGACTTTGTGGGGGTTGTCGATCATGGGAACAGGTTGTTCAGAGAGGTAGTGGAGTCACCATCCTTGGAGATAGTCAAAATGTGACTGGATGTGGCCAGGAGTAACCTGCTTCAGCTGACCCTATTCTGTGATAAGGGGGGATTGGGCTAGGCAGTCTGCAGAGGTCTCTTCCAACCTTAATGATTCTGTGGTAGTGTCTTCTGACTGGGTTTCACCTTCAAGTTTAGGATCAGCTTGTAGCTAGCCATTGACTTGCTAGCCAGCAAGCTAGTCTGCAACAGGTACTTCAATACTGGGACAAGGGCATTTTATGCAAGTCTGGCAACACTAAGATCGTATAGCAAACAGTGCAGAAAGGCACAATAAAGACGGACATGCCCATATACATGAGTACCTATATACAGAAGCATTGAGATCCCTAATCCAGATACTGTGATTCGGAATCTTTAATTGTAATTTTTGTATCCACTTGCCAGCATAGTCCTCCTAATCAATTCCTAGAATTTCGTGCTTTTCCCTTCTCAGACCATTCATAAAGGGAAAAACAGGTACTTGTCACAGAATCTGTCTTTAGGAAGTGGATTAACTTCAAAACACAGGTGAATAACTGCTGACTTGCCTTAGTGTTAGGTTAAATGTGAGTACATGCATGGTTCACCACATGTCAAGTGAAGCATTTATAACTGCTGCTTCAGGGTAGGCACTTGTCAAAAGAGCAGGTGGTTTATTCAAGAGTGAAATGGGTTAGGCTGAGGGTGGTATCTATAGATACGAAGGGATCTAATAATTGTTTCAGTACAGTCCTCCATCCATCATTCTTGATCTTGGTGCTCTCAAAGTGGCACATATGGCATTCCTCTTTATTTCTGCGGTGTTCCATAGTGTTTTGTCAGTGATCATCTGCTTGTAGTCTGAAGAGAAAGAGCTGTGTAAAGAATACTTTCAACTTCTAGAAATCAGCATTCACTTGGCGAAGCCGTTGATGTAGATGTTCACTGAAGTTGCTTTTGCCCTCATCTACTTGGTGAGGGAAAAGTGGAGGAAGAGATACAGATAAAATTCTAGTAAAGTCAGAATTGCGTCCAGATTATTTCTCAGGTCAGATAGCTCACGTTCACCTTGAGTAGTTGTCTGCTGATGGAGACAGTTTGTTCCAGCAAACCTGCTGATGTTTGTAACATTATACAGCAGGGACTACTGGTGTGGCACTGTGGTGGGTGGGGTCAGAATGTGCTGTGCTCCTACTCTTGGCTTCCTGTGTTAATGCACAACTGTTGGGAGGTGCTCAGTGGAGCCGTTGTCTTTTATGCTTGACAAATGCTATATGCTAGGCTTTAAATGAGGTGTTGTATTTTGGAGATCAATACTTCAATTTTTAGTGACTGTTACTTATACTTACTATCCCAAGTACCTATTGCCTTCCCATACTCTACAGTGACAACTGCAATGGCATACATTTAAGAGAAAATGGCTTTTTACCCTAAAATAGCCTGCTCTGAGAGGTGATAACACAAGTCCCATGATCTGTCGTCTTCATCTTGAGTTGTAATTTATATAAATTCCGTGCCAGAAGAGTGCCTGATCTTTGTATACTCTGTGTGTTGAATGTGAGAAAAACAGGCACAGAATTTGTAGGACTCCAGCCCGTGATGCTACTCAGGGAACTGATTTATGAGTGTGTCATGTGATTCAAAATGGATTATTTAAGGGCCCTAACTCATGGACAGAGTGGTTCACATTCCCAGTTGTCCATTCCACCCTTGTACTTCAGTTGCCACTTTTGCTGAAGGAACAGTGGAGGTGTTTGAGTACCAGTTTCTGAATCTATACAGCTTTAAATTTGTACTAATTTCTGGTTTTCTTAATGCATTGTGCTATTTAGCTAAAAGTGCATCTGCTCAACAAACCATGTCTGCAGTGGCAATCTCTGAAAGGTGATTGGATTGAACATGTGAAAATAAAAAACACTAGCTGTCCTCATTTGAAAAATCCACCTGCATGATTTAGAAAAAATTCATATGCTATGAGAGAGGTGCTTGTGTGTAGTGGAGCCAATTTTGATACTATGTTTTGAAGAATTGTAGTTATTTCTGGAAAAAGTAGTTTCTTTTACTTAAGAACATTATTTAAAACATGTACTTGTCATGTACTTCTCTGCCTTTGGAGACTTACTCATTTGATTTTCTTGATCTTGCCATAAAATACTAAACTTCTGCATCATCAATTCATAAGCATGCTGTGGAGGTAACTTGCATTTTAAAGTGAGTTTGTGATCTTTGTCACTTTTAACCGTGGACTAAGTAATAAGAATTGTAGGTGACTAACTAAAATCAGTTAATTCTAAGCGAGTGTGATATGTGGGAGGATAGCAGGGGAGGCTATAATAAAAAGGCAGCTTCATCCTACATAAGGAAACTTGTGGGTTTGTATTTTGGGGTTTTTTACTAACAAGATATCCTGCTTTCCTCTAGAACTTTGAAATGTTATCTAAACAAAACATGGCTTTAAAAAACGAGAATATAGTAGAATTTTTTACTTGCAGTTGATACTTCTAAAATAGCGTGAAAAGTTTCATTTTCATGATTCGTGGAGCCTTTTGGAATAACCACTTAAAGTACTGCTATGTGAATGAAATTTTTGAAATGTGACTGTATATATGTTTCATTTACATGCTAAGAAACATGGAGCATTTACAAGGAAAATGTCTCAACACAATACAGTTTGCGTGTACATTAAATACTTCAATACTGGTGTCTTAACCCTTTTCTCTTGTATAGTTTTCTCTTGCATAAGAGCCTTACTATGTAGCTATTTGGCTCTTCCTCTTTTATATTACAAGTGGTTTTATAGCTTTTTCTTTGCTTAGTGCTTTAGTTTCTGAAGTTTGTTACTCAAAAATGAATGTCAGCAAAGTAGTCGTTCTCCTTGAGTTTTCTATAATGCTAAACCTTTAATTTAAAAAAGCCTGCTATGTAGCACTTAATAAATTTTTATCAGGCTTCTTGTTTCAAAATAGCAAGTATATGTGGCTGTTTAAACTATATTTATATTGATATCTTTGTATTGGAATAAAATTGACACAGTTGGCATGATACATATTCTGTTGGGAAGAAGCTGTAGTCTTTTTGCATATTCAAGAAGCAAAAACTTGTGTTTGGGAGTACCACTGCATTATTATGAGTATTGTTGTTCATGCAAAGTTACTGCTCAGGGTGAATGTAGCTGTAGCTCTTGGCAGAATGTTTCTGCTGGAAGCTAATAACCTGAAGTATAAGTAATTGCATGGGATATAGTAATTGTCACATTCTGTAAGCTGCTGTCCAGATGTATTAGAAAAAACTGAACAGCCTTATTTGTTACTATTCCTCACAAGAGAGGGATCTTGAAATGTGACCCCCACATCCCCCTAAAAAGTTCCCTTTGTACTTGAGCAATATTCAAAAATACTCTTTGGTTCCTCATACATGCTGCTCTTTATATCCATGAGATAAAAATCCGAAGAGCGAAGATCTTAAATTAGTCAACATCAAGGTTTGCGTCGATTGTGTTGCAGGTGCGTTGGTTGATTCCATTGAAGCTCGACATTAGTACACATGTGCCCTTTTTCTGAGTAACTAAAAACATGGAGACTGTGAGGAAATACTGGAGGAAATGTCTGGCTGGAAGAAACATCAGAAACAACAGTCTCAAAAAAAGGTGTAAAACTGTCTACACAGGAAGGTAGGCTGTCTTCAGTGAAGGTCTTTCTTTAACCCTTTCAGGAAAGAAGGCATTTTCCCTCCTTGATGTGGAAAGCTAAAGGAATTTAAAAGCAAGTTGCAACTGTTTTTGTAGTTAGATGCCCTCTGTGGTCTATTGGTGGATTACGTAAGGAAGTGAAAAACATTAGTTCCACTAGGAATTTCACTATGTTTTAAGAAGAATAACTCTGTAAGATCAACCAAGGACAGCCTTTTCTTCATACTGACTCTGTCAGTTCAAGTTTCAGAAAATAGTGTCTCTGAGTTAAAATTCCAGGAGGGAAAATCTGGTAAGTGGACTTGCTCAGGATCTGGTTAACAACTGGTAGATTCATAGCAAAAGATAGCATTTCTGCTATATAACTGTATCTTAATTTAAAATTTCCTTACTCCTTAAGTGGAGGAAGGAGAAGGATGAGAAACTTCATTGTAGGTACTGCCAGGATGTAATGAGAATGGGTAGCGTAAAATACGTTGATGGTTGATAACTTGGGTCCCTGAGGTAACATGTAAGCCAAGAGCTGACAGGTGTAGCAGCTGGCTTATGAACTACTTTATCAAGAGAGCTTTTTTACTGTGAGTCATCTACATTGGGAATAACTGCTCCAAATACCCATCTGAAGATACACAAGAAATGCTCTCAACATCTCTGCTCATAGTTGCTCATTAAAGTTATTTGCTTTCTGTTGTGCAGTCCCCAGACTTGTCAAAAAGCTTTCAAAAAACCAGCTGCTCATGAAATTAGTTGTGTGATGACCACAGTGACATCTTAGAGCATTGGTTTGCTCTGAATTTATATTATGAGTGTCTTAAAACTTTCAGTACAAACTTTTACTGCTGTTTTGAACTTATTCCATTGTGTCAACAGTTTTATGACTGGATCATTAGGAGTAACAGTAAAACTGGAAAGTCAAGTGCTTTAAAATGAAGAATACTATTTTTCAGAATGTGTTTACATACTGTGGTATAATACAAATTTTTTGTTTGGCAGTTTTCTCATGTGCTGTGGCTTATGTAGCATCTCACAAGTTATTAGTCTTGACACAGTACAATAAAGAGGGGAAGCATTACCCCTACTTCACACATTGAAAACAGGCAGTAAGATGTCAAGGCCAAACTCTGCAGGCATTGATCATATAGCCCAGGAGTTTTGGTTTCAGGGATGTTTATCTTCAGCTGAGGTCAGTGAATACTTCTGATGTGGAATGCTCAGCATGTTAGAAAATCTGGTTCTGGATGTTTTAAGGTAATATGAAAATGAAAGCAAAAATCTGTTTTGTGGGTGTCAGTACTTTCATAGAACACTATCCCATTTCTTTTCTATTTCATTCACTCTCTGTGTGTTAAATGAGGCAAGTGCTTGTCAGGAAAAAATTTATAACAAAATACTTTATATTGTATTGCTTGGTATCTGTATTTATGTTGCTTTAGAGCAGCTCCTTGATTTGTACCTTACAATCTGTTGTCTTTACTGTAATTCAGACATGTGACTGCTGTTAGAACAAGAAGTCTGAGCTAGCCAGTCATCTCTGCATTTTAGTGTTGGTTTTTTCTGTATTACACCCATACCAAGAAAATGTCAGTTGTTTTTACTTATCAGATATTTGCAGTTCATTATTAAGTGTAGATTAATTTGGGGTGGGGTGGAATGAATTTTAAGAAGTAATGGGTAGACTTCAGATCCTCAGTCCTCTACATTAAATGCTCTCCTAGCACAACTTTCCTATTTATGACTATAAGAGTCTGTTTCATAAGGCTCTGTCATGTCTAACAATATGTCTGGGGAAGAATAATATCCCATTTATAGTCTATTTATCCTTTTGGGCTAACTCCTAGATGAAAGATGTCTAATATGTTTAAGCCACATGCTTTTTCTAGAGGTTTCTGTGTAATTGGAAATAGCAGATAAATGAGTAGGCTTCTCTAAATTATATGCAGACTTCAGTAGTAGACTGGCATGTCAAATTTCTGTAGCTTTTTTTTTTGAAAATGCAGTGAAAGATCAGTGTTTGGCAGTGTAAAATTGGAAGAGAAACTTAAAAATCAAGCCTTTAATAGTCTTTTGTGCAGTCCCTAGGATTTTATTTTAATTTTGTGTTGTATATTTTACAGCTTGAGCACTGTGGGAGAGTTTACCTGGGACAGTAAGTTTGTTCCGATTGTGGTATTGCTGTCCTACCTAATGCTAGGTTCCTGCATAGACATTTTCTAAGTTGTGTAACTGCTCATTGACAGTTTTGTTAACTGCTAATCTGTTTTAGCTTTCTCCTCCAAAAAAAGATAGCCTATGTAGAAATCTGATATGAACATCACAAGTCAAATTAGTTAATATTTATGATCCAGCTGAACACTAATGTTTATGCTTTGAAATATTCTGTAGCTTTACTATAGGCGGTGTATTTGCTGCACCTATGGCCAATATACATTTTCATTGAAGTTTCCTTCCATGTTTGAGGGAAATTAAACTTTATATTGTATTGATAACGTAGCTAGATGTGTAGTTGAAGTTGAAAAATTATTTAATTACTTTAGTCGTACTTTTATCATTTTCTGAATGGAAAGGTACTACATTTTATGGAAAAGATCTGCGGAATTCTGATAGTTCCTTGCAATCTCAAAGCTAAGACCTCATTTCCAAGTCTGGCTGAATTCTACATTTTTCCATCTCGAATAGATGCCCTTACAGTTTGTTTATAAAGATATTCAAGGAGTATTGCTTTTAAAATAACTTCTAAGGAGTTGTTTTAATATTCAACTTCTTACATTTGAAGCAATTGAATTCATGGCTTGCTCTTGTATTTATAGTCATCCTACTTAAGGTTTGTTTTGTTTAACATGAGACTGATCGTGTACTTCTAATACTGTTGCACAACTCCAGAGGAGTTTGTGCAACTGTACTTCCAATGTGTAAACATACATGTGTTAGACCTTTCCAAAGCAGCAGTAAATTCTTTAATGAAGAATGTTCTTCTTGTGACTCATTTGCCATTCTGCTTGAGTAGTCTGCTCTCTGCAAAGCTGGTGTACTGAGCAGCTTTTCCCTAGCTCGGAGTTCTCTCCTCTAAGAATAACTTGGAAGTGCACAGCCTGTTACATATGGGACAAAATGTTTCCAGTGCAGATGTTCGAGAGAAAAACTGGTTAATGCAGTCACACATGACTAGAAATGTTGCATGGTTCAGTCAAAATTACAAAACAATTGCAATGTTTATCAAATGCTACTTGTACTGTAAACTTTCTAATTCATTATGCTTGTACATAGCATGCCCTAAAAAAGAAATAATGGTGTTTCAGCAGAGCAAATGTACAAAATGCCATGTTACAAGTTACTTCTTGGATGACAAAACCAAACTAAACTCTTTTAGGTATATGGAGGAAGCTTTTTCTTCTGCAGTTTAGAATTTTAAATAGCCTGTGTGTTCATTGGTGGTATTGACACTAGGAAAAAGTGTCACTTGTTTTATTTTAGGAGTAGCTGTTATCAGTGTGAGCATCAATGGAGAGCAACAGTAATCTTCACTCACAGAGCAAGTTAGTATTATCTCAAGATATCAGAGTAGGATTTGATGGTGTATATAGTCAAGTGTGTACAGATTACACAAACTTATTGCAATGCAGCTGTACTGTTTAGGAAGACATGCTGTTTACTAGCAATTATGTGTATCATGAGGCACACCTCCATACCTAATCAAGGGCAAAAAAGGAGCTCTAGCTATGCTTGATTTCTAGCAAATTTTAAATTTTGAGTGTATCTGACGCTGCACTGGATGTATTTCACATTTGAAAGTGATTACAAGTCATTAATGGAGGTGTGTAGTTGTTTATTTGCAAGGAACTAAGTGCAAAGAAAAATCTAAAAGCTAATAAAGCTCTTGTTTGTATGAAAATATACAGTAAACCAAGATGTGTGAACTTCCTTAGAGTGTAGATGAGCTCTAAAGAAACACACCTAATAGAAGACTGCTTTCTCTACTGCTTACAAAACATGTAACTGATTTCTTAGATGGTCAGGGAACAAAGAAAACATTTAGCTTTCCAGGGTTGTGGAGTGGGTTAGTTTTTTGCTCTTTATTCTGTTTTGTTTTATATACAGTACTGCAGAGTTAATGCTTTGTGTCTAGCCAGTCCTTACAAGCTGGTAGCTCTTTGGTGAAATTCCTGAGAATTATGTCTGCTTAGCCACCACACACTGAGGAATGCTGAAGTTAGTGACTAACCATGATACCATAGGATTAGCTTTATAGAAAAGTAAATAAAAGTACTCTACTAGCTGGGTCAAGATGGCCATTTGCAACCTGACTGGAAAAGTGTTTTGACAGGTACTTGAAGTTGACTGTAGAATACCTATGTTATGACTGAAAGGGGGTGCAAGATTCTGTGCAGCTGCTTAGCAAACTAGATCAAGGAACAGATCTGAATGAAAACCCACTGATTTTTTTTTTGGCAGTTGACTCTCATTTAGGTCAATTTAAAAGGACTGTGGAACTTCCCTTTAGATGTGTGTTTTACTGCAAGTGACAGATTTTTGTCTTGCCCTGTGTAAGCATAAGCACATGCACACATTTAACAGTGCTTTTCTTAGGGAAGCAGGAGTGAGTATTGGTGGCTCAGTTTAATAAGTTTAAAAAAAGAGATGCACCTACATCTGAACTGCTGTTAGTTTCAAAGCAACACTTTCACTGGATGCTATACAAAATAGTAAAGCTTCTTAGGAAACAAACTTGGCATCTGTATATGTCAAAGATATGTAAGAAATTTAAGGAGACTTGTGTTAAGTAGAAGGCTGCTTGTCATGTTTTCCTGTTTCTACTTTCATGGCATGAGGTGGTAAAATAATTTTTAATTGATTGTGATTTCTATTGCATTCATATGTTAGCCATATACAAAAATGTAAACAATGGAAATTCTCCCTATGAGCCTTTCACAATTGGAGTAACTTATTTGAATAGTCTCCATGGATTTGTTCTGTGGTTCATACCTCACTGGATGGGGTAAATCTGTACCAGCTATATAACAAGTTGTGGAGCAGAAGCTTTTCAAGTGAGACTAAGGAAGTTGTTGCAAGTAAGTTAGTGTACCGCTGCCTTGAGGAAAAAATGGAAACATTCAGTCATTTGCATACCCTATACCTTTTTCTTTTTACACTGATAAATCTGAGTGTCAATATCTTCTGTTTCACAGTAGCTACATGGGACTTTTTTTTAAATAATGGAGGAATGTTGCTTTAAAAAAACAATCAAGCAGTGTGAGCCTTGCTGAAGAGGGTTTTTTGTTTGTTTTTCTGTGAACTATGTAAGCTTATAAATGTTGTGATCTTAGATATTCTTCTAGTTAAATTTTAGTAAGCCATAGGAACTTCTTTAGGAGGCTGCCCATATACACCTTCCTGTGTGGATACATTGGAAGAGCCTGAACTCTAGACCTTTTGTGCAGTGCAAGCGTGCCAGCTGGGTCATGTGTTTGGCATGCTCTGTTCTTTGTTGCCTCCATAAAAAGCACATCTCAATTCATGCCAGTTACCTCTTGGCTATAGATGAAGGTGCTTCTTGTCTTCATTAAGCTGTAGTAAAACCTTTTTTTCTAGTGTGTAGCTGCCCTTTCCCCCTGCCCTTTTTTTCCTGATATGGTTAATTGAATTGATGAGCTTTTTTCTTTGAGTCTATTGGCAGCTGCTTTATTTGAAACTTCCTTCCCATCAGTATTTCCATCCACAAAGGTACAGTCAGAGTACTGTGGATTGAAATACTGTTAATCATGTGATGGGGCTGTGCTAGATACAATAGATAATCAGAGGTCTGCCTCTGCTACGATTTATAAATATTTTCCAGGTCTGAAAGTTCACATGTAAGCATCTGCTTTTGTAGAGATGCGGACTTCAGGTTGCAGATTTATCATGTGGGCAGAGCTTAACTGGTTCTGAACCCAGGATCCTCCTGTACAGTGTCTCTAGGGACCTAGAGAAGGGGCTTCCTTGCCAAGCTGTATGTGTCTCATCCATCACAAGTAATCAAGTTACCCTTTTCAGGGAGGCTGTGAAGGTGCCTCTGTGAGCAAAGGGAGTTTTGAAACAGAGTTATTCAAGAAATACTGCTTTAGAAGATGTTCCTGTTTGTGCTATCATTGTATTCGAGCTTTTTTTAGTGCTAAGTGGTTTCTGGGGAAGGTTCTGTTTAGAATGGTGTGGAGAGCACAGCATCAAAAGAAAAACGAGGAATCAACTCTTTATAGTATTCCTCTTCATTATTTTGTGGGTTCAGCTCCCCAGCTTTCAGCTCTGTTGTGTTGGCTAGTTTTGTGTGCATGTGTGAATGATTACCATGTCTCAGAAATGGACAGGTAATTGAGACACCTCAAAGGGGTGGTTTAGTACTGTTATGTGCCACAAACCAGGCGCAAGCCCTGTTCAAAATGTTGTCATCAAAGGCCTTCTCCAGAACTCTGAGTCAGCAACTACTTTTTGTTCTTTGTGTCTTATTGAGTACTAAGTTCCTGAATATTTTTCAGGGTCCATTGATACCGCTTCTGCACATTGTGAGCACCTTCTTATCTCTCTCTTGGATAACATCTCATCGTAGCGAAGACTTCAAGTATTGATGTAGTACTCTTATGGACTGTTTTTATTGTTGCTTCTCCATTTCCTATGAGGCATTTAGAGTATTGCTTCAGGGTATGTACTGGATACTTCTTTCTGTCTTGTGAAAGATACTCCTAATAATTTGGCCACAAAGACTTTATCTGTTAATGTCAACATGATTCTCTTCTGGCCCAAGGAGAACACTTTGCCAGGGCTGCTGTTAAAAGGCTTGGTTTGTCATTCAATCTTTAGGTATCCCATCTTTTCTAGATGATGACTTTTGAAGTTGTACAACAGCTCAATGGGCAGAGGCCAATTGTATGAGGTTCAACAAGGCCAAGTGCCAGGTCCTGCACTTCGGCCACAACAACCCCAGGCAACGCTACAGGCTTGGGGAAGAGTGGCTGGAAAGCTGCCCAGAGGAGAAGGACCTGGGGGTGCTGGTTGACAGCCGGCTGAACATGAGCCGGCAGTGTGCCCAGGTGGCCAAGAAGGCCAACGGCATCCTGGCCTGTATCAGGAATAGTGTGGCCAGCAGGAGCAGGGAGGTGATCGTGCCCCTGTACTCGGCGCTGGTGAGGCCGCACCTTGAGTACTGTGTTCAGTTTTGGGCCCCTCACTACAAGAAGGACATTGAGGTGCTGGAGCGTGTCCAGAGAAGGGCAATGAAGCTGGTGAAGGGCCTGGAGCACAAGTCTTATGAGGAGCGGCTGAGGGAACTGGGACTGTTTAGCCTGGAGAAGAGGAGGCTGAGGGGAGACCTCATCGCGCTCTACAACTACCTGAAAGGAGGCTGTAGTGAGGTGGGGGTTGGTCTCTTCTGCCAAGTAACTAGCGATAGGACGAGAGGAAATGGCCTCAAGTTGCACCAAGGGAGGTTTAGATTGGATATTAGGAAGAATTTCTTTACTGCAAGAGTGGTTAAGCCTTGGAACAGGCTGCCCAGGGAAGTGGTGGAGTCACCGACCCTGGAGGTATTTAAAAGATGTGTAGATGAGGTGCTTAGGGACATGGTTTAGTGGGCATGGGGGTGTTGGGTTGACAGTTGGACTTGATGATCTTAGAGGTCTTTTCCATCCTTAATGATTCTATGATTCTAACAGCAATTTGCTTTGGGTACTCTGTAGCAAAACAATTTGCCAATGGTTTCTAGTTATTTTGAAAAGTACAACTATTTTTCAATTTCTCTCACAAACAAGGACTCTTACTAAGTCTAGTGGATGCCTCTTCTGCTGTGCAGGAAAAGTGGTGTGTCAAACTCAACTATGCCCCATTCTCCTGAATAAAGAATACTCTTCTTACTCAGGGAACCAGAAAACTTTGTTCAAGTACACTACTTACAATACTGGTGATGGGAAATACTGTCAAAATTCAATTGTACTTCGAGATGAGAACAAAAGGATTGATTTATTCAGGTTTGAGACATACTTCTCTGCTATTGGAGTAGAATTTTTTCATCTTTAGGAGTTGGTTTTCAAACTCCTGTTTGTACTCTGATTCAGAAATGTTTGATTTGTTGATGGCAAATTATGTGGTGCTTTGGGATCAGTTTGTGACCTGCAGGGCCACTGTTGTCAGCACTGTGCACATTACCTGCAAGAAATAAGTTTTCTTCAGGAAATTAATTGCTGTGGAGAATTCTCTATTTAAGAAGAAAGGTTGTGCAATTCCAAGTTTCAAGGAGAGATAGCATAACCTTTCTTTGAAGGGCAAGGACACATGCTCTTCTCTTTTCCTGTATGCATCCTTTCACCTTAAGTGAAAATGCAACATGCAGAAATACTGCCTTTGCAGGTTGGTTTTTGCAGTCTTTCTCCTGCTCTAGTTGTTCAGAACCAGCTGAGAAATCAAGCTTCCCAGTGGTGAAGACCACCCATGTTGACACTTTGAATCATAAGAAAATGCAGCTGTCTGACATCTGAGCCAAATTGTCAAATTCCAGAATTGAGAATATCTGTCTAAGGAAACTTCATTTCCTATTTCATTTCCAGCACAGAAGACCTTCATACTGTGGAAGACGAGCAAGCTCATGAAGGGTATCCCCTTCTACCTGCTGTTTTCCCTCTTTTACAGACCCTTGTGCAGTAGACATCTTTTTGCTAGAACAGTAGAAGTGTGTTATCAATATAAGAGAAGATGTTTCTGTGAAATTACTCCCCTATTTTGAAGGAGGGAGAAAATTTTGGCAGGAACCCATCCCTCCTCAGGAAGGGCTATAGTTGTTTTTAAAATTGTCTGCAAACTGAAGTTCAGAAACGTAATGCTCCATGTTACAACTGCCTCTGAAATGTAGGGAATGCCCGTACAGGTTATATCTGATACTTATGCCAAAATACAGTTAGTGTTTGAACTTTCAGGCAGCTAACTATTAGGAAGATACCTGCTCAGTAATACCAAGGCAGTTCTGATTCCTGGATGTTACAAAACTTTTTTCCTGCAACTGAAGGTTTTACGTACTGCTTCAGGGTTGGGTGTCTCAAAGGAGGTGTGTGTTTGTGCAAGCCTGTGTTTGTGTAGATGGGGAATAAGAAGCTCTTCGGTTTTTTTTCCAGTCTAAGTACTGATACTAGATGGCTTTTCAATACAGGATGATCCTTCTACATCATCCTTCTCTTACAGTTTCAGTTCAAGAGCTTTCTGAGACAGATGAATCTGAGTAGGTGAGATTCTTATGAAACTTCTATTTTTTTTTAATACCTATCTGCTGTAATTACTGAGACTAAATACTGGCTGGGTCACCTACTGGAAGCTCAAGAGCTACTGGCTAGTTTTTCTCCTTTAGCCCTTCGTGGAAGGTTATGAAAGGAATTAGCGAGTGTTCTCACATGGACAAGTCTCCAACTCTGTCATGGGGGACTCAGAATTCAATGGATGCCACAAGTTTGTTTGAAGAACAAGGTACAATTTGAGACACGAATTTCAGAAGCTTATAGGTTTGACACTGAGGTGAGGTTGGACTGTTTTCAGCAGCATCCTCCTCTTAAAGACACCAGTTACTGTTTTGGAATAGATTGCAGTGGACTGTGCAGCTGCTTGAAGGAGGAAAAAAAAGTTACGCTTGTTAAAGTAATGAATAATTAGAAGTATTCTGGATGCCGCACAGAGTTGTGAATAGCTACTCTTCAAAAAGTTTCAGTTATCAAAAACAAACAAACAACCAACCCCCAAACAAACAAAAAACAAACACCCCCCCAAAAACAAACACCACCCCCCAAAAAACCACACAAAGAAACAACATGCAAATACTTAGCTTCTGCTGTGTATGATTATTAGGCATTCTGTAAGGAAATGGTCAAAGTGGTTTTCTGAAGTGTCAGTCTCTTACCATGTGGTAATTCCCAGAAGAGATCCATTTGATGCATGACGATGATGGGCCATTTTAGTGATTTAAATCTCACTCTGCACATATTTGCACCAACTAATGTGTGATCTAGTTCCTGTCTGCTGTCTTCTTACTCTTCCCCACTGTTTTGTATCTTTTTCATTGCTGATTATGTTCAAGGCAAGAAAATGT
This sequence comes from Pelecanoides urinatrix, assembly GCA_013400755.1. NCBI lineage: Eukaryota > Metazoa > Chordata > Aves > Procellariiformes > Procellariidae > Pelecanoides > Pelecanoides urinatrix. The sequence goes on from VZTQ01001389.1 coordinate 25,919, forward strand.
AACCCTTGCTTGTGTCTCAGTAGTGTAAATATGTATGAATTTTGTAGCAGTTAAATCTTTTTATAAAAGCACAGGCTAGAGCACATCCTTCTAAAGTATGTCTGGGATTTGCCTGAAGATTCTTCTTCACTAGTGCGTAACTGAATTTTCTTGACTTAAGACACCGTTGCATCTACGTCCACAGGTCAGTAGCATATTTTCTTGTTTGGGCAGCTTTATAGATGCACCTTGAAACTGTGTATCTCAGTAGCAGTATTCAAACTTTCCCTTTTGGTTGTTTGCCGTTGAGAACAGTGCAGATGATACTAAACTTTCTCAGGAATTCAAAAGGCAGGGACTCAAACCTGTGCTAAATGTTAAACATATGGATTGCTTCTGAAACTGCCTACAGTAGCTTTTAATCTGTTTGTGCACTGGAAGTGCTGGAAACTTCTTACTGATTTATAATGGCAGAAACTGAAAAAAGTACTTAAATGTAGTGATTGTGACTGATAAATTAACAAGCTGAACCCTTCAAAAAAAAAGGCTATTGACACAGCTTAAGTCTAACCACTTTACATTACGATATTTCTATGATTGGTATTGATAATTCAGTTCCTTTTCTTGCAGTTGTTTCACTGAAGAAGGAAATACAGTATTTGTGTTTTGAAGGTTATTATTGAAACAGAAGTCTATGATAAAATATTTTGCCCAACTGCTGTAATAATAGGATATACAATCAATTTAGTGATTAAGCTTCCATAGTAATGAGCTAGAGTTTGAGCCTCTTAATTAAAAAAAATTGCATCCCTGCTTTTTGTGTTAGCAGGCTGTTGATTTCATCTTCCATTACATATTTCACCTCACCTTTCTTAGTATGTTTCTTAAAAACCTTTCTGTATTGCTTTTCCCTTTCCTTTTATTCCTTTGTCATTCCATTCAACTTACCTCCTACATGGAGTATAGGGGGGGTAAAAATCAAACGAGGATTTAGGCTACTGTAGCTCTAACATCCCACTTTGGATCTCCATATTATTGTTTTTCTTTGATAGTCTTCTTTTGCTCTTTGTCTAAAGAAAAAATTCTGTGGCAGGAGTCACTTGGTATATGGCATAGCATGCAGCACAGGTTTCCATTTAATGACTGGCCCATAGGTGCCACAGTAGTAGCTATAAGTGATGATAAAAGAATTCTAGCCATCAGCCATTTACCTGGAAAACAATAACTTTCCCTTAGGCTGTCCCTTACAAAAGAGGACACAAAATACTTCTCAGTATAATCAGATAAGTAAAACTCATGCTCACAAGAAAAAGTAATTCAAAATTGGGGTTCAAGTGAATTGTGTTCCTGTTGCTTACAGTTTAAAAGAAAATGAGATGTGTATGCATAATACTTATTTCAGTCTCAGTTTGTATTTCTCAAATAAACTCCACAGGAATGGAAAAAAGACCATTCTGGGCTTTGTGTAGTCTTTGCTTCAAGTAATACAGAGTGTGGAAGATGCTTTCTTAAATTTCAAGATTATTACATTTGACAAGAATCTGCACTGGTTTGAGCACGTGCAATTTTAATCTTTATGTAAGGTATAGGAGAGAAAACAAGCACTTCACTTGTCTGTGCTAATGGGGAAGGCCAAAGCCTATTTCCCCCTTCTTGAATTCATGCTTCTTAGCTCACTGTTCTTTCATAATGAAATTCAAGTTGTAGGTAGTGACTTAAGAAAAGGTTTGAATTTTGATTAAAGAGGCTTCTGAAACTGATGGCCCCAGTTCTGGAACTGTCTCCATTTGTATCATAAAAAAAACTGAGATTTGTTGATTACTTCAGTTATGCTTTCATAATATCTTAAGCTTTTTCGGATCCATGGCAAGGGAATAAGTGAAACTTTTTTCCTAGAATAATATCATTTGAAATTAACTCATGGTCAGTACCATGGTATTTCCAGATACGTCAGCTTGATTTTTAGAAACTGTAAAATGATCTTTATGAAGAATGCTGTAGCGTTTAGAAATAGTAAAATATTATTGCCTTTAAGATGGTGGTGGTGACTCTAGAATTCAGATAATAGATAGTAGTAAATCCAAGAGACAGAGTTTACTACTAAACTTGCAGTTCATTTGGACACAGGTATTAGGGTTCATATTTCCAGATCATTTGTTCCCTGAAGCAGCACATGAAACTGGAATTTTTTTCCTCAATTACTAGCAAGAGACTAAAGCATAAGTATTAAAAGGGAGGAAAAAGATTCTGAGTAGTCCTGAGAAACAGAGATACTGTCATTTTCATCAAGAATGGCTGAAATAATCTAACTACCTGATTTGCATTATTTTTATAGCTATTGCTTTCGCTGAATACTTGTTTCCAAATGTATTGTTCGAAGTAGTTTTTAGAATGACAATTCCAGTGTAGTTTCTTGGACTTGTAGAAGAACCACTGCAGCGTTTTGAATTTGGAAGAACTGAGCATCTTTTAAAACATGGTACAGTTTGATTCACCTCAAGATCAGAGTTATTTGATTTCACTGTTGCTATAAGCTGATTGAAGACCCTCCTGCTAGGAAGAGAGGCTTTCTTACTGCCTTACTGCCCTAGGTCTGTCCACTGCCAGATCCCCCTGATGATGGAACTAGTGATTCAGCATCTGAATGCTGAGGTGAAGCAGGGAGTAAATCACTTGTAATCCTGGATACAGCCACTAGCACTGACCCAAAGCAAGGACCAGGCACGTGTGGCTCGGAGATGGTGGCACCATTCTTTTTCGTGGTAGCATGGTCTTTGTCCAGCTGTGAAGCCATATTCAAGTGTGCAGTAGTGGACAAAAGTATATGTAGAGTGTGGTGGTGGTGGGGTGTGTTTATTAAAGAAATGAAGGGGTCTTTCTCCCTATACACACTGTTCACTTGCAGTCTAGCAAAGCTGGCTGGTCTCAAAGGAATTTGAGTTTACTAACAGCCAGATGAGAATAACTTTGGGAATACTTTGAAGTTGCAGTGAAAAGCACCAAGGAAATAACACTTACTCTGTTGCACATATACACTGCAAGCCTGCTACATGAAGCAGGTGCTTCCTTCTGCATTTAAACTCATTTTAGAGAAAAGAATCTTCAAATATTTTCTGAGGTGGTTGAAGGTTTCTTTTAGTAAATAGATGTCTGAGGCCAGAGAACAGCTTAATGCATTTATTTGTCTTTGTCCATTTACTTGTGACATTTTTACATTCCTTTATCACTTTGTAGTTATTTGAAGTCTAGTAACATTTTATTATATTTGATGAGATTTTGCTACCAGAAACCATTTCTTATGAGATTTGCCCAGAGCTTTCCAGAATGTGTGTGTTTATACATTTTATTACCTTCAGAGACATTTACACTGGCTGCATATGACTTGTGTGTCACCTTCTCTGCTTTCTTTCAAACAAAATGTGTGGCATTTTTTGCCTGTTGTGCTGAATTAGGTTAAATAAAGTAGTAGCCTTGAAATTGTATACTTTGATCTTTTAGAGCAAGGTTTATTCCTTTCCCCTCCTCTCCCAAAGTGTATCTTGAAGTGGATGCATACTTTGTCACATCCTGCTTTTTAAAATTCTGCTGTCTCTCCATGATATTTTGTATTTTATTCTTGCGACCAACTTTTTTTAATGTGGGATCGTGTTACTTCAAACTATTGAAGCTTTAGGTTTCTACCATCTGTACGTTTCACCTAATTAGTGAATGTAGCTGTTATCCTGCTACGCTTACAGTCAGATCTTATTTTTTAAGCCCCTTCTGTGTTTTGGGTATATATACACACAGATCATATTTCTTTTTTTCTTTAGTATTGCTCTTGTTTCTTTAAAAGGCTGGCTACTTGCTAGATATGGCAGGCATGTTTAGAATGTAGCTACAAAACAGGTTGAGCATTTCATAAAAGCTTGGAAATACTACGTGGCACTTGTAAGCCATGGATCTGGTATTGGAATAGGTCATTGTTGTGAAATGCACAGATACTAACATTTGAATGTATTGTAAGTGTCAAACTCATGTAGTGTGAGTTCAAAACTGTGTGGGTGAATTTTGAGTCTTCAACCTTGAAATGAACAACAATATTGTTGACAAGGTCTGATCAGTGTGTTAATTAGCCTTAAATCAATCAATATATAGGGTTTTATGTAAAAAGATGCAGTCTGTATTCTAGGCAACAATACCTTTTTAACAACAACAACAAACAAAACTTTAAGAGTACATATTAGCCTGCCAGAAAATAATAGAAGTCTCTTCTATATCTTCATTTGGTATGGGAAGTTCATGCAGAGTCTTTTCCAAAGCACCTTTCTTCAGTTAGTTCAGTTTGGACACTTAAAAACTAATACCATAAATAAGTTGTATTTTGGAATTTTTATTTTGAAAGGATAATAATCAAATGTACTTGATTACTTTGTGCTGTAAGCTGCCAGATTACACCTGTTTCCCTGCCGTAATGATCAAAGGTAGCTTGTGAAAGGTGAAGTACACTATATGAGGATAGATCCAGCTTTTTCCAAATTAAGTAATTATTTTAGTACAGTTTCTCTAATTTTGCCCAAGTATTTTTTTCAGTGTGTTAATTTATGTAAACATGATAGTAATGCATAACTTAAGTTGACTTCCTTTCTATATGCAGGTTTCTACAATCCAAGAACTTGTTACTGGTTATGAAGCCTCTTTGAAAACTTGTGACCTTTTTAGTACATGCGGTAAGTTTCTATGGTCTTATATTAATTGCACTGTAATTACTAATACTGTGTATGGCGGTTATCAACTGTTGAAGTGCTGATACTTTTTGCAAGAAAATAGTTGCAATACCTTCTAGTAAATGAATGCATTACAGGAAATATTTGCTGAATTTGCCAAGCTTTGTTTTTTGTGTTTGTTTTTCAAATGTGGTCTTCAACCTTACTGGTAACTTCTTCCACTTTGTTGCAGAAAACGGAGAGAAAGAGCCCCCAACGACACTGCTTTGGGTTCGATATTTCCTGGCACAGCACTTTGACAAACTTGGCCAGTGTTCTTTGGCCTTGGATTACATTAATGCTGCAATTGCAAGCACTCCAACATTAATAGAACTGTTCTATTTAAAAGCAAAAATTTACAAGGTAAAAAGTGAATTTGTACATGTGGAGTACCTAGTTTAACAACAACAACAAAAAAAAAACCAAACCTGAAACAAAAACCAACCAACCCACCAAACTGGTGTGAATGTTTGGATAGTATTTCAGTTAGCAATGGTTATGGGCATCGGTTTTCATATGGGTTTCTTTTTGGGCACTGTTCTGTCAGGAAGAAAATGAAAACCCTTTTGTTTAGGTTTTGCAAAGCAAGTCACTTAAAGCAAATTGTCATTCTGAAAAAATTTGGGGGCAGGGGGAGCGAACAATAATACTGCATTTTGTTATTTCTGAGGGAGAAATACCAGTAACTAAGATTTCTATCCTAAGATCCTAAGATTTCAGGAGTTGTTCAACAGCAGGCTTATACTGAAAGTTAACTATTTAATTTCTCCCTAACAGCATGTAGGTAACCTTAAGGAAGCTGCCAAATGGATGGATGAAGCACAGTCTTTGGATACTGCAGACAGATTTATCAATTCTAAGTGTGCTAAATACATGCTGCGAGCAAATATGGTAAAGGATGCAGAGGAGATGTGCTCTAAATTCACAAGGGTAAGTATATTGCTTTAATGAAGAGAGGTTTTGTTTGTCTCGGCCAGTTTTTTCCACTCATGTAACTTTTGACTAAAATAAAAAAATTGTCTTTTATTAGTGTCCATTTTTAAGATAATGGTCTTACTCTTAGTGGTAAATGACTATATGGAATCATAAAATAGTTTGGACTGGAAGGGACCTTTAAAGATCATCTGGTCCAAACCCCTTGCCATGGGCAGGCACATCTTTGACTAAATCAGGTTGTTCAAAGACCTGTCCGACCTGACTCTGAACACTTCCAATGATGGGACATCCACAACTTCTCTCGGCAGCCTGTTCCAGTGTCTCACCACCCTCGTAAAAAATTTCTTCCTTCTTTCAGTTTAAAATTGTTACCCCTTGTCCTGTCATTACAAAACCTGGTGAAAAGTCTCTCTCTATCTTTCTTATAAGCCCCCTTTATCTATTGAAAGGCTGCAATAAGGTCTCTTCGGAGCCTTCTCTTTTCCAGGTTGAACAACACCAACGAACAACCCCAACTCTCCCAGCCTTTCTTCACAGGAGAGATGTTCCAACCCTCTGATTTTTGTGGCCCTCCTCTGGACCTGCTGTAACAGGCCTATGTCCCTCTTGTGTTGGGGTCCCAGAGCTGGATGCAGTACTCCAGCTCTGTAGACCCAGTAAATACTGGAGAAAATGGTTGTTAAAAGGTAGTTGTCCAGAAGTATTTTTTATCGTCATACTTCTAAGTACCTCTCTGCAAATGGATCTGATGGATACCTTGTTTGCAAAACCTGCTGCTTTCCAGTACTGTCATCTGAGCTAACTGCACAGGAGTGTGCACAATATTCATTATGATTTAGCATTAACATAAATTAACTTGGACTTGAAAATTTCATTCCTTTAAGCTAGTACTACAGACAAAACTTTTGTTAAAGCAAATCCTATCCTTAAAAGATGCAGTAAGCACTTTAAATTCTATATTTTTGACATTGAACAAAATTTAGATTCATAAAGACCAGATTTCCATATTATTTATGTAACTGAATATGAAGACAGATACTTGGTGGGATTTCCTGGAGCACATAAGTGAATTAAGCTCCCTATTCTTAATTTTAGGTGTGAAAACACTTGAAAGTGAATCCAAGCTTTCTAGATATTTCTAGGAATGATAGAAAATTTGATTAGTAAAACTCATCATGTATGTTTGTTGGAAGTGTTAGCGCAAGAAATACAGAACTCTAGCATAGATACCTGTGGATAGGATAAATCTGATCCTAAATAATTAGATGTTGAGTTGAGCTGGGTTTTCTTTCTAGTATAAAGACTGTTCTGAAAACTTGGTGGATAGCATTCGTGATATGTGGAATGTCCTTCCAGTTTGTTTATTCTTAATCTAGAGCATTGAAACTATGAAGTTATAAATCCTAGGACTTTTTTCTTGTAAAAGTATGAAGTATAAATCTAACTTGATTTATAACAAGTTCTAAGAAACTTACGGTTATTCATACTACATGATAAAGCAGTAAATATATTGGTGGATTATTAGACTAGTAGATGCCACTTACCTGACGGGGAAAAAATAAAGAAAATTATTTGCTGAACTTTTAAGTTTTTTAAAAATAGCATCATTTTTTGCCCCCAAATTGTAAAAGTAAGACTGTGCATACAAGCATGAGTTAATCGTAGAAATCTGTTGAGACACTAATCTTGTTCAGCTAATTTTTTTTTAATAATTTAAATGTATCCTTTCCATCTTGGGAAGCATACAGTATCACAAGTAGTATTCTCAGTCTCTGTGTGGTTATATCCATTTTCCATTGTATTCCAAGTAGTTGAAGGATTGATTGTTTCCTACTAATGGCTTGAAACTAGCCACAGTTCAAAGCAGCAGCTGGTAAATTATAACAGCAAAAAGTGATAATGACACTTATTTCAGGAAGGAACTTCTGCTATGGAAAACCTAAATGAGATGCAGTGTATGTGGTTCCAGACTGAATGTGCTGCAGCTTATCAAAGACTAGGGAAATATGGTGATGCCTTGAAAAAATGCCACGAAGTAGAAAGGGTAAGTAGGTGCAAACACTATCAATTTCTTTCCCAGTATTTCTCACACACTAATGAAGATATTTGCTGATGTAATCGGCATGATTTTCTTTGCATATAAAATTTCTAGTATAATGATTTTTAAAAACAGTTAATAGTTGATGATTTATTGTAATAGATAAGATGTCATCCCTAGCTATTCTGTGAAAAACGATTATTTGAAGTGAAAAGGATTCAATTTAAAATACCATGTCTTCTAACTATACAACTATTTGTACATTAACTTTATGCTGTTTTTTGCCAGTTTTTTTTTCCATCGGAACAATCACATTTCAGTTGGCTTTTAAAGAGTGCCTAAGTCTTTGAACAATCTCATTACAGTTTTTGTTAACAAAATGAGATTTTTTTCTGGTTAGGTTTTTTCCCTACTGACAGGTTCTCAGTCGGTATTATAAGGATATTTCTATGCCTGTTAAATATTGCCTGTAAATAATATCAGTTGTAACTTATTCACCTCCATCTAATTAAAAAAATAGACTAAGCAAGGGGAGTGCATAAGAATTGTGTATTTTTTCTTTTTTTCCTTGAAGCATTTTTTTGAGATAACAGATGATCAATTTGATTTCCACACATACTGCATGAGAAAGATGACTCTTCGTGCCTATGTAGACCTTTTGAGATTAGAAGATGTGCTCAGGAAACATGCCTTCTACTTCAAGGCTGCTCGATCAGCAATTGAAATCTACTTGAAGCTCCATGATAATCCTCTTACCAATGAAAGCAAAGAACAAGAAGTGAATTCAGGTATTAGACGATAATGGAAGCTCTCATGCGTATGACACATGTAAAAGCTTATTAAGCTAAGTAAGTTATGTGCTATAGAATAAATATGAGTTGTAACGTAGGTTTTTTCTTTTTTCTGCCATGATTTGGTAACTGAAAAGAGATCATAGATAACATGCTACAGCTTTCTTCCTCTCCATTCTCCTCTCATCATTGTAAAACTAGTACACAAATGAACCTAGCTATAGTTGGAGTACTTGAGGAGGAGTGGCGCTTCAGAATATTAAGAGGAAAAATCATAGAATCGTAGAATCACTAAGGTTGGAAAAGATCTCTAAGATCGAGTCCAAACGTCAAATCAGATTCAGTTCAGGCATTTATCCATTTAAACGGTAAATGAACAAATGAATTATGAAACAGTGGGTAGATTTTGTGGGAAAGCCATCTGAATTGTAAGAATTAATTTTGATCTAGTGTATTTAATTTATTACATGGTAATACTAGTTAATACTGCATTACATTTCATTTTTCACATAACTTCAGGACCAAAGAATGCATGGATAAGTGTGTATTAGCAAAATTAATAGATTTAAGAAACTATTTAAAACTAGTGTTAAATTGAAAGCGGAAGCTTTCTTAGGAAACCAGTGGGGTGTAGTTTTGAAATCTGAGGATTCAATGACAAATGAGTTAAGAGGTTTTTTCCTTCAAGATAAATAGTTGCTTCTCCTTTTGTGGAATTGCAGCTACTGTCAGCACTGCAGTGGCTGTTGACTGAAGGGGTGAAATTAATGTCTAGCTCTTTGCAAAGGGAAGAATATTTGACGTGGGGGAAAAAGATAAACTAAACCAAAAATGCCACTTAATACTGCCAATACAATCTTACCTTTCACTCAGAGGTGAATAATGAGTTTTTCCATATCTGCCTATGTATAATGAAGTACATATGAAAAGAGGTACATTTCATACAACAGTTCAGCTTACATCTTTTTTCTCTCCAATTTTAATTTGTTTCTGTATATAATGTAAGATCAGTGTGTGACATAATATCTTGTTAGCAATACGTCATAGAAACCAAGGTGGGGAAGAGTATAAGAAGTCATGTTAGTTCATTTGCGTGCTGTGCATTGGGATTCAGTAGTCTCATCCTTGGGGGAAGACAGCACTGTATGAATGGGGTAAAAAGAACGCTTGCTTCTCCTTGCTTCCCTATCTCAGAATGGTGGCTGGCCCAGTGGAGAGGTCGTGGTGCCAAAAAAGATTTTAGTCCCTCAGTAGCCCATTCTTCTGTTCCTTGCCACATTATTAGCACAAATCCTGTTCTCCGTGAAAACACCACAGTAGACAGAGTGGAAACTATAGTATTACACTGGCTAGACTGGTCAGGTCAGTGGGACAGCAGGGAAGGAAAAGAGGGGTGAATGGAGAGGCTGAAGACTCCTTATTTCTATGTGAACCTGTAGGAAACCATGTTTTGTGTGTTCTGCTTTTCATGCAACTGTTAAACCTTCTTGGTTTATCTAAATGCTAGTCCAATCTAAAAATCTGAACACAGCAAGCAGCCTGAAGATTCATATAATGGTCCTGCTAATGCATACCATAATATTTTACCTCTCCTCACTGTAAACAATACCTGGTTTTGCTTGCATCCATTTAGCTACCCCATGGCATTTGCAGAAAATCAGTGCAATTATCGTGGCTGTATATTGTTCAGAAACTGTAATGAAAGATAACAAGCTTGTTCTAAGATGGAGTGTAAATCTGTCTGATGTTTCTAGCTAGCATTAGAAGGCAGCTGAGCTACAGTCAGTATGGGAGCTTGGTATAACCCTTGAAAACCATTGTCTGTTTTCTATGGTAAAACCTGTCATAGAAGCAACAAATTTATGTATTTGATGTTTCAAATAGTTGAGATTTCTATAACAACTATATAAGAGAAAATATGCAAGATCAAGGGTTGTGTTATGCTGTCAATAGTAATCCAGTAGTAATGTTGGACTTTTATAGTGATGATAGTCTGGGAAGTGCTTGATATTTATGGAAATAGCTGTAAAAGTATTCCATTTTGATATGGGGGAGAAGTGTAGTGGCACGTCTGAGTGTTGCTTGAGAGAAACAAGATTTTAAATTAAATACTCTGTTAATGTAAGTTATCTGTTTGTTACCTTAATCTGTAGAAAATCTCTCAGCCAAAGAATTGAAGAAAATGCTTAGCAAGCAAAGAAGAGCACAGAAGAAAGCAAAACTTGAAGAGGAAAGAAAGCATGCAGAAAGAGAGCGACAACAAAAGAATCAAAAGAAAAAGCGAGATGAAGAGGAGGAGGAAACTAGTGGACCCAGGGAAGAGCTAGTTCCTGAAAAACTGGAAAGGGTTAGCATGGACTTTCATGTTAAATTCGTGTGATTTATCATAAAAAGCCTGTAATATGGGATTACTATTAGGTTCTCCTAAAAGAATCCAGGGTTTTTTAAAAATCACTTTTGCATGCAAAGACACCTTTTTGTAGTCTATCTCTATTTACACTAAAGAAAAGTAATATTTTTCCCCTAATAAAGCAAAGTTCTATATTAATATTGTTACTTTCTTTAAATTTGGGGGTTTTCTTGAACAGTAGGCCATCCTTCATTAAAGTCGATACTGAACAAAAAAATGTTTCTTGCCTGAAGAACTCTGTTTTTTATACAGTGAATAGAGAAAAACTAATAGAAATGTGATTACAGTCCACAAAATTTGAAGACATGAGCCAGTATTTCTCTAAGCACGAAGAACTATCTCCTTTATTACAGTAATTTCAGAAGTTGAAGCTTGTGTCTAAAGTGGTCGTATTTAATTGTTTCCTAAATAACAACACTGAGTACATTACATAAGTAGTGTCAGAGTTAGCAATGATGTTGTCTTTGTCAGTATGAAATCATGAGTAAACACTTTTAAATCTTGCTGTTCAATTAAAAATGCTGTGGTTCAGTTTAATTCAGAAAGCTATCAGTTCACCTTTGGCCTCTCATTATTTAAATGCTCTGAATAACAGAAACTGTCCTTGGTGTTTTGTATTTGACATTTATTTTAAGCTTTAAATTTCACTGTTTTTATTAAAACAGGTAGAAAATCCATTAGAAGAAGCCATTAAGTTCCTTATACCACTTAAGAATCTTATTGGAGATGACATAGAAACACATTTATTAGCATTTGAAATATACTTTAGAAAAGGTAAAGTACTGCATAATTTTATTCTTGCTCTACAAAATTTTAACCCTTCATTGCAGCCTATGTTATCGAAGTGTAGCCTAAAATGGTCTGGAACAGATACTTGACTGAAGCTGGGGTTTGCATCATATCCAGTAATAATAGGGGAAATAGCATTTTTGTTTAGCCACTGTTAAACAAAAAAAAGAGCAAAGTAAATTGTAGTATATACTTAATAAAAGCAGTAGAAAAATATTTGCAGTGTGATCTTTAATTATCTAGGGCAAACCAAAGCCAAACAGATAGTAACATCATCTATGCAGTGTTGCCAGAGTTCGAGCAGCAGGCATTTCTATTTTATTAAGCAATTTGGATGGGATAAATAAATCTCCTTTCTAATTCTATGTAGGCATTGATGTTTCTACTGTTTGTACTAGATTTACTAAAGAGAACAATAGTTGATACAAAGAAAAAAAGTTCTGTATTCTTAATCTTGGTATATTTTTGTTTTTTCTCCTTCCACAGGAAAGTTTCTGTTAATGTTACAGTCTGTCAAAAGAGCTTTTGCTATCAACAGTAATAACCCATGGCTACATGAGTGCTTGATTAAATTCTCTAAAGCCGGTATGTGTGTAGGAAGTATGTATGTATAAAGATACAGGAAGTATATTGTACAAGGACATAATGACATTTTTGTAATGTATAAATACTCTTGAAACACAAACAGGTACAAAGAAAAATAAATGGTTTGTTTTCCATGGTAATACCCAAGAAAACACAAGTTGTGCTATGCAGGGTACTGTGTATATGTGTTATGTTATACTCCTTCCTCCATTAATCCACCAGGTGGACCCAATAACTCATTTTGGCTAGATTTCACAGAGAAGTAGGTGTTCCAAAGATCCTTGAAATTCATAAGTTTTAAGAAAATAAGTGGCAGATATGGGAGAAGGATTCTGACTGAAGCAAAGTACGTGTTGTGAACTTGCAGCAGAAAGTTTACATGACAGAGCACCCTTTGTTTCATCTGTTTGAACTGAAATTTGTGTTTCTGTGCCCAAATTTTTAAAAATGGGAATTTTAGCAGTGATGTTTATGGTTTCACACTGTTTTCTACAGTTGTTTAAATTTTTTTTTTTGCTTTTCTCCCTCTTACCTTCCCCCTTCTAGTATCTGACCATAGTAACCTCCCAGAAATTGTGAGCAAGGTCCTAACTCAAGAAATGCAGAAAATCTTTGTTAATAAAAACTTGGAAAGTTTTAATGAAGAATTTCTCAAACACAATGCTACCTCCATTCAGCACCAACTGTCAGGTTTGTTTAACTTTTTAATGCTCTTGAAAAGGAGATGTGATTTAAATCCCAAATCTGTATCTGCAGTCCATAATTCATACATAAATTTCAATGAGCCAGAAATTCACGTTTACACTGGTTTTTTTCTGCCTGCTTTTACCATGTTAAAAAAAGAACCTCATTCATTTTGTTATTAGATGCGTAAGGAACCTGCTTCTTACCTCCAAAAAGTGTGATAAAACCACCACAGATATATAAGTATGGAAGCACTGTCATCCTTCCTGTTGCAGCTTCTAGTTTTGAAATGATTAGAAAATACAAACCAAAATATCCTATATATTAGAAGCAGTGCTTCTCCCTGTTTTCTTATCAGCTGGAATGTCTCTGTTCCTACTCATATCTTTGTCACATAGCAACAGGTATCAATAAAAATATCATGACAAACTTGTTATGCTACTTTGGCTTTTCTTCTTCATGGTCAACAATGAAAATGTTGAAATATGACATTCTTAGACTATTTGTGTAGAAGAGCTACAAGTAGTTGCTGGAGTTTAGTCAAAGAAAGTTGGAATTTAAATTTGTCATGTCTACTGAATACAAAAAGTTCTGGAATAAAAATTGATGTCACCTGAGAAGCTAGTAGAGGAGAAAACAAGACACCTCTCCAGCAGTTAGTAAGCAAAAATAAGTGTAGATTTATCAGGCATTTAAAGTACTTACAACAGTACTAATCTCACCTTGTTTGTGAAAGCTACCCAGGGTCTGTCCAGAATCACTGGAGAAAGTTAGCTTCAGAGGATTGTTCATCTGTCTTAAAGGAAGGTTAGGAAACTCACCCAAACTTAGAGAGGCCATTAAAGATCCCTGTTTCAGGACAGCATCTTGAGAGACATACTTGCACCCCTTTCCTGTGAGCAGGCTCAGGATTTGTCAAGTGCAGGTATCTCAGCAGGCAATTCAGCTCCAGGTTAGTAGTGCAGCTTGGCCTTACTTTCTGCCATACGGACATATACTGGTCTGAATTTCTTCTGGACTGTATTCCACAATTGTTTAGTAACTGTATTGTTCACTTACCTCCAGTACTTTTCAAAAGAATTCAGAGCATCTCTGAGAAAATGTCTTTTACTCACTTATATATTTGTAGGATGGATTTCATTTAGCCTGCTGATTTGAAGGGCTTAGTCATCAACATACTCTTCTTGTGTATTTCTTGACTGACAGGTAAAGTGAGGCATTTCACTTTTGCAGAAGCAGATCTACTGTGTTACTCAATTCTTATGCGTCTAATAAAATTCAAAGTAGCTTTAGTTTTACTAGTTTTAAGTTACAAATAAGGGAGGAAAATGTGGTTTACAAAAACTTGTAAGAAGTCCTAATTCATGTTGATTTATAAGCTTTCGGATTCTGTGTGTGTATATGTGGTACTGCATTTAGGAATGCTATTGTCTGAATGTTATGTTCTTTCTTGTGATAAGGTGCAAAGATGATGTATTTCCTGGACAAATCGAGACAAGAAAAAGCAATTGCTGTTGCTACTAGATTGGATAAAAACATGAGAGACAAAAATGTGAAGGTAAAAGATACAGTATTTAAAGCCAAAAAATGTGTGGGATCTTAAATAATGTAAATTTAACTGCAGGATCATGTATATGCTTCATATATCATGATAAATTAATATTATTTGAAAGAACAAGGTTTCAAATATTTTCCCCTAAGTAACTGTAAGATAATCTGATTACCAACAGAGAACCTGTGTTTGCTCAGATTAGTATTGTTTAACAGTACATCTTTTTAGTAATAAAACTGTAAATCACACTTATTAACTGTTACTTTTGTTTCTTTAGACATTAACAAAGGTTTTTGAGGCACTGCTTGATGGCAGTTTTGGAAGCTGCCACACTCAATGTGAAGAATATCAAGCAGCATGTCATAAACTGTTTCCTTTTACGTCTGCCTTTATGCCTGCCACAAACGAGGATGATAGCAGCATTGCATCTGTGAATCATACAGCCATTAACCATGATTTGCTGTCTAATGAAATTTGAAGTAGTGTGTGCAAGCCTGTGTGTGCGTGTGTATACCTGCATGCACACATGTATACAAAACTCTGACTCTCATTACATGCTGGCTGGATACAGATCAGGGTTACTTTTCCAGGTTGTATTTTAATATTGTTAACAAATATAAAACAAAATATTTGGATAGTTAAATGAAATGGAGTATGCTATTAGGTTTTTTTCCTCCCAACAAAAACTGCCAATATTTATGTAAACATTATCCTTAATCAGCATTTTTCATGTTTATACTTGTACAGTTTTAAGTCTTTTAATAATCCATCAGCCCTCCCTCACAAAAAATATGGATGTTAAAGACTGCTTTCACATAGGTGTTGTTACATATACAGATAAATGTGATCATATCTTGTTAATAAATTATCATTTGAGTGTTTTAGCAGATTAAGACTGAAGTGCTGCTTGAATTGCCCTCTTCGTCTTATACTGTTCTTTAGGTTTTTTTCCTAGGTTTTTGTTTGTTTGGGTTTTTTTTTTATTTTCTTTTTGGTCAGTTTGGTTTCTTTTGAAGCACAGTGGCAATGAAAGCATTGGGGGTTTGCATGTTTTTGTCAGGTTTGTGTCTTATATGGAACCAGTGTTGATGGATATGAAGATTAGGTTTGTGTAAAAAAACAAAACAAAACAAAACAAAAAAAACCCCAAAATAATGGGCAAAAAATCAAAACACTAAGGCTTTTTGAAAACTTCTCTATCTAACTTGTGTTCCATAGCTATTGTTTCCTTAAGTTTATGGTCAGTTTAACATTTTTTTTACGTTTGAGTATCCTGAAGCAATTCCCTGTGAAAACATAATGAATTTGATGCTGTTGTTTGTCCTTTGTTCCATCTTCCCCTTCCTCTTCTTCTGGTTTCTCCCCATCTGTTCACCTATTGACACTTAAGTTGAGAAAGCTGCTCCAATTTTGGGCAAATGCAGAAGGTACAGTAATGGGGAATGCAGTTGTTCTCTACATCATAAAAATTTACTGGTAAGTTTACTGTATTACCTCCATTAAAAGTCTTAGTTGTCCACTTGTGGCCAATACTCCAGTACTTCTCATGTGTAAATACTATTGCTTTAGGTGCTGCAAAGCAAGTAGTATGTGAGGAGTATGTTTTACATTTAAAAACTATTTAAGGGAGCACAAAGAGGCTGACTACAAATCATAATGAACCTTTTTCTTACTTTGTGTTCTGGTGCATTAACTGTTTAATATACAATACATCAAAATGGAAGTCTGAATCTAATATACCTATTAAAAGCATAGTATTGCTGGACAAAATGGCTATATATGACAGCTTTACATTCTATAAGAACTGCTATCAAAACATAACTATACTGTGGCTTGTACAGAAAATCTGTTTTCTGGAAACTGTAATGGAATCATTCGATCTTGGTTTGTTTTTATTTCACTGCAATGTAAATAATTTCAGTAATATTAACTAGCCCCTCAAAGGCAAATATAAGTTCATGAAGAGGGGATTTTATTAAGACAAATAAACTGTTCTAATTAAAATTCTCCTTTGTGTGTCATCTGTTTAGATTCAAAATTGTTGAATGGAAGACTCACTGTAAAATATTGCCAACATATGTTATGCTGTAATAAATTATTTTGTACACACTTGCCTTTGGTTTGGAATTTTTGCGTGTTTATGGACATCAAACTTCAGGCCATCATGTTCATTAGGTTTTTTCCATTCAGTTGCAACATTCACTGGTTTAATGTGAACTCTGTAAGTAGTTAAGAAAAAAAATAGTTACTATTTAGCACATTGAGACATGTATCTCTCTCTATATAGTAACATACTACCCTGAGAAATATGGCGAGATGTTTGTCTTGTATTCACCATGTGCTGTCTGCTGTGGAACAACTTGCTTAAAGATGGCTCAAGCAGGGAGAGATAGTTGACCCTGATGATGGGATTGGTTTGGCTCAGCAGTACCCTAGAAGCACTTTATCAGCCCGCCTAAGGTGAAGACATGAAGTGGTATGGTGGTCTTCTGTCTTTATAGTGATGACACTTATATTGCTAGAGATTTAATTCAGGCCTTCAAAAGAAGGCTGCGGTGCTATAGATAAGACTGCTAATCTAGTCCTCTGGTATCTGTTTAACTTGACACTTTAAATCAGACTTGAGCAAAAATACCTGGGGTATCTTTTCAGCAGTTTATTCCTTGAGAAAGTATATTAATAGTTTTGATTTCTAGACTAAGAATTGTAGTAACTCCTTTGAGAATTCTGAAAAATGTAAAAATTGAGTCTTCTGTCACCCAGTGTGTGGTTTGGTTTTCTCTTAGAACTGCTGGGGGCATAAGCTGCCAAGCTTTCTCCAGGGCTGTCATCGCAGGTGTGAATTGCTTGGGATAATAGATGCTTGGCAATCCTGTAGACCATTGCAAAGAGAGAGTAGGGTAGTATGGGAAGGATAACAAAACTAATGGAGAAGAACAGATGTCAAGGAAAGGTGTTTTTCTTTAAACTATTCTGAAAAGATTTGGTGTCTTTTCAGTAACTGGAATTAGAAAAGGCATCAAACTTAACAGGCTTGTTAAGTTGTCCCAGAGGATATGTGCTATAATATATAAATGCTGATAGTGCTTACATGTCATAGAATAGGTACTTCACATTTTGATGTTTAAACTTTAAAATACATCAGCTGGCCTAGCTCTAATCTTTCTTTGATCATTCTTGCGTTCTAATCTTTTTCGTTCTTGTGTTTATTACTTTCTTCTTTTCCTCTGTCCAATTTGATGTGATTTGTCATCTCAAAAATAATTTAATCCACTTTGACAGTCAGTTATAGTCATTCTTGTTCCACTCTCCCTTCTTTCCTCCTCTAGCAAATGTGACATCCCAGGAGGTAGCTTCTCTTTTCTTATCAGTCCATTGGCATCAAAATATCTGGCTGCATCAAGAATTCGTGGACAATCCAGATCGAGTTAGCATGTGGGGGTGATTCTGAAGTTGAAGAGCCTTACATCTCCTTTGCCCCAGCGCAGTCGCACCCTATACCTGATCTTTTCAGGTCTCAAATCTGAGACTGGTTATTTTCTCTCAAATGAGGTTAGCCGAGGGAACACACAATGGCTGAGACTAGAGTATTTCTCATTTTCAGCACCATTTATTCCATTGACCCACAGGAAGGAGTGACCAACTTAAGCTACACATCGCTTTTCTCCTCCATCTCTGCCTTGGCCTCAGCTGATGCATAAAGACCAGGCCCAAAGTAAGTGGCCACCCACAAGCAGACCTGTGTCAATGAAGCTATTCATGTATAGCACATTTCAGTTGGAGACAGCCTTTGTGGTAAGGACTGGTAAAGTCTTGTTTGATTGCAGCAGTGGTTCTGCTAAGGAGAAGTCACTAGTGTAGATGGGGACTTGAAGCCCTGATTGTCTACAACTAGAGCTATAGCTAAGTC
Source organism: Pelecanoides urinatrix (assembly GCA_013400755.1). NCBI lineage: Eukaryota > Metazoa > Chordata > Aves > Procellariiformes > Procellariidae > Pelecanoides > Pelecanoides urinatrix. The sequence continues at coordinate 44,338 of VZTQ01001389.1, forward strand.
TTGAAAACTCGTTCCTGATTAAAACCTGAAAAGTCTAGAAGAATTGCTAAAGACCAAACCAAATTCCAGGTCTTGCAATGTGCTTGAGTGTTTTTACCCTGTTTTTGTTGGTTTTCTTTTTTGTTTGTTTTGGGTTTTGTTTTTTAAAAAAAAAAAAAAACAAAACCAAAAAGAAAGAAGCCTTTGATTAATCAAGGAAATCATCCTGTTTTTCTGTGGCAGATTAACATTTCTATATAGGCCAGATTAAATAGAATAGAAAAGAAACATTTTTTTTTATCAATATATCATTACACTTTTTTATCAGTTGTCTTTATCAATACCATATTCAAATGCTTCACAGTCTTGCGATGCAATCTCACAATCTTTGTTGCAGATGGGCATGGTATGATGTGTGCCCTAACAACCTGCAGCTACCTTAAGATGGGATTTACTGTCCAGGCAGAGGGAGAACATGCAAATGCAGCAACAGTCTAGCAAAAGGCTGCCTGCAGAATGCAGGACCTCGCTGATCTCGACATGCCTGGCAGTATTAGTTCAGGGCATCGCTTAGTGAAGAGCTAATTCAACTTGCTGAACTGACAAATGTTTCACTTTCTTTTTTGACTGGTCTAATTTCTGGTGGTTAACGAATTCATCAGATGATCACCAGAACTAGTGCAGGGGAAGCAGCAGGAGAAGGAGCAATCTGAGACAGGCCAGCTCATCCTCAGTTGCAACGCAAGCATGTCGCTGGGTAGCGTTTGTGCCTCTTCTTGGGGTTCAGTGCCAGTAGATTGAACCATGAGCCATCATGGCTCATCGTCTATCCACACTGACCAGCTGGGTATCAAAAATGCTGCACCTCCTTTGGTGCAGGAAGCTGCCTATATGGCTGGGTGTCTCAGTCCAGATGTGCTGTTGTGGCTGTGCCCTTCCTCGAGGCCTGTGGAACAGTTTTAGGAGGAGCTGAAAACGATGGTGGTAGCAGCAGTGCTTCTTAAGTACGTAACTAACTCCACCAGAGTATGCATGCAACAAAGAGGCATGGCCACAATTCTGACTTGAACTTGGTTTAGGTGTATTTGCTGCAGTCCACAACAGATGTTCTGCAGCCTTTGCACTTATATAGCCCCTATGTGATTACATTAAGTATTCTGCTATGGTGTGTAGATATAGGTTAGTTAGGCTTCACTTGCTTATTACCAGTCTTGGCAAAACCTTCAAAATGCCTTACGTAGTGTGGATGTGAAACTATTCTGATAGCTATAAATTACAGTAAATAAGTTTACTTACCTGTCATTTTGTGGATATTTGAAAAACCTTTTGTTTTGAGCTGTTTTATTGTGGGTTTCTTTTATAAATCCCTATTGCTTATCCCTGCACAAACCAAATAATTGTGTTAACAACATAAACGTCACAAGAACTCACTGACCCCATCCAGTCTCACCTAGGGTCCTACTGCCATCTCACACGAGGACCCTCTGTTTCCTTCTCTCGCTCCCACAAGCGGGCAGGCAGGGAGGCATACCCTGAGGCTGGCAAACTTCTCATCATAGGGAATAAGCCTGTTCTAAAAGCCCGGGCCCTATCGTGTACTTGATATTCGTATGGATAACAAAAGTTTAGTCCAGAATTAGCAATTATGGTGGAAGGGGCAGTTTCTCACATCTGTCCACCTCTAGCATCTCCAGACTTCCCAAATAATGAATCCCGCAGCTAGGAATAAGTCAAGCTTTAAGTGTGACACAAAAGATTCAAGCACAATGATGTCTTCATATGTGAATGCACTTGCCACTTACTGTTTCAACAGCATCATTGTATGTACTTTTGGCATTTGTTTTTTCATGTCTGAGGCGGCAGGCGTTAATGAAAAGTGGTCAGTTCGCGGATTTTCCACTAGAGGGAAGCCTTGCTTCCAGAATATTTTCATAGCGACAAAAGGCTGCGGTCTTGTTTATTTTCAGGTGTTTTCTGGTTTTGTAGTGAAAGCATAGGAAAATGCCTATCTTCTTTTTTCTTTCAGGCAGTGGAGAGGGGTGGCCAGTGTTTTGTATGTGCTTAAATGGCTGAATTAGACTCGTATTCATATAATCCAGGTCTCCGTAGGCATTGATTTGGGGATCTGAAGTTGAGAGCGTAATTGTTTGGGCTGATTTCACACCAGCTGAGAACAGAGAGAAGGGTATCTGGGAGAGGATATCTGAGCCCACAGATGGTCAGAAGCACCTTTTGGGAGATCCCGTGTCATATGCAGAAAGCCTTGGTCAACTCAGCTCCTGCCTTCCTCTCCTCAGGCTTCTGAAGAGAAGCTGTAGTCCTTCTCAATGCCTGTAGGCTGAGGCAGAATACATTGGCCTTGAAGCCTTTTCTCATGGACTAAATATGTTGTCTGTTCACCACTCAGACTTCACTGCTTAAACATATTTCACGTCTAGACAGTATTTGAGAACGTGCTGTTAATGCTGAAGAGGAAGTTCAGGTTTTGAGAGGTTCCTAGAGGTATTTTAGGTATGCAGTAAGGAAGGAGAAGGAAATACATGGTATTTCCAGGACTGATTTCATATGACAAATGGTCAAACTTAAAGCAAACCAGGAATTGAGGACCAGAGCAGGAGCTGCTTTCCTGTTCCCCATGCAGAGTGCCTAGCACAGAGCAGCCCTCGTTCAAGACAAGGGTATATACCACGAGTAATAAACTGTCATAAAACCTATCTATAAACATAAGCAAACTATACGTGCCCGATGCCTCGCTTTGTAAATAGTAGTGCAAAAGATATTCAGGGATCCACAAAAGGTGTCAGGCACTGAACGAGTCTGTTAACTGTCACTGGAGATGTTTAATCAAATTTTAGCTAAGCCATGCACTCAATTATATTTGAAATGAGCTCAGGGAGTATCTGAAGTTGAAGGAACTTTTATTTCTATTAATAATGTTCCCTGCAGGTCTATATGTCTTTCTAGGGAAATTCAAACCAATGGACTGAAGCAGTTAGATTTGCCATGGATAAATTTATTACTTTGGGATCCATGGGAGAGACCATGATTCATTTTCTCAGGGGTTAGAGCGCTAATCCAGGTGGTGAGGACATGTACTGCTGGTTAGCTTGGGCATTGCTGAGCATCCAGAGGTGAACCAAGTCAGACCACAAGCACTTTACCTGTAACCCCCTCCCACATGCCTGTGTAGAAATGGCAGCAGGTACCTGACTGTTACTGCGCTGTTCAGGACTACGGCGCTCAGCTGCCTGATTTGTGAATGCTGAAGCATCCACAAGCTGCTTCTCCGGGAACAGAGGCAATGAAAAACAAACAGGCCTGTAGTGACATCAACAGGTGTTGTCCTGTTTTCAGCTGGGATAGAGTTAATTTTCTTCCTAGTAGCTGGTTTAGTGCTGTTTTGGATTTAGTATGAGAATAATGTTAACACACTGATGTTTTAGTTGGTGCTAAGTAGTGCTTACGCTAGTCAAGGACTTTTCAGCTTCCTATGGTCTGCCGGGTGCACAAGAAGCTGGGAGGGAGCATAGTCAGGGCAGCTGACCCAACTGGCCAAAGGGATATCCCATACCATGTGACGTCATGCTCAGCATATAAAGCTGGGCAAAGAAGAAGGACGGGGGGGACGTTCGGAGTGATGGCGTTTGTTTTCCCAAGTCACGGCTATGTGTGATGGAGCCCTGCTTTCCTAGAGATGGCTGAACACCTGTCTGCCAAAGGGAAGGAGTGAATGGATTCCTCATTTTGCTTTGCTTTTGTGTATGGCTTTTGCTTTACCTATTAAACTGTCTTTATCTCAGCCCATGAGTCTTCTTGGTTTTACCCTTCTGATTCTCTCCCCCATCCCACCGCGGGGGGAGTGAGCGAGCGGCTGGGTGGGGCTTAGTTGCTGGCTGGGGTTAAACCACGACAGGTGTAAATCTTCTCTTTGGGAGCCTACAGCTTCACTATAGTCTTTCTTTTTTAGTAAGCAGAGAATTCTTAAAAAATCTAAAGGTTGGACAGTTGAACAATTCTGCTGTCAGGGAACCCTTATATCCAATTTAAAGCTACGGGCACCTCAGGATGCCAAACCTCTAAAAACAGTTATTGTAATACTGAGATTTGCAAGGCTGTGCCACCTAGACTGTAACACGTTGTGCTGAAAGATGTAGATCCACAGGATTTCTTGAGCCCATTTGACAATTGCTAAAAACTTTTTGTCTCTTCCCCGCTGTACTTCTCCAGCCTCTCTCTCTGCTTCAGGCTCTGGCACTTGCTGTTCACTTCTGTGAAGAGATTCGAATCAACAGCTTAGCAGGAACCTAACCCAGCAAATGTAGGTTGTTTATCTCCCAATTATATGTAGATATGTAGAAAAGACAGCAATGTCTAATCAAGTATTTGAGGAGCAGCCCACACATCGTTGAATCAGGCTATGAATATTCTGTTCATGGCCTTCCATTCATGGAAGGTACAAATCCCTCTCCCTCACCTCTAAACATAAGTAATATGTTTTCCTGGCAGAAACCATGCTCCTCCTGGATTTGCTCAAACAGAGCCCTGGCTATGGCCGTGCATGGTTCTTCTTAATGTGTTTCATGGACAAACTAACAATATTGGCCATCTCTGAGGAGCAGAAGTGGGCATTGGGGAAATGGCAGCAAGAAATAACTGATCAAAAGAAAGTTGCCTCAGCATATGGCTGTTTACCATTAGACAATCTCTCACCAGCACTGCCCATCTTGACAGAAGCCCTGGCCTTCCTGAGGAATGAGGACCACAGTGGCTGGTGGCCACACTGGCCTATCACAAATTGGCTGCAGAGATCCCTTTTTTCTCCAAAAACATCAGCTACTGCTATCCCTGTGGGTCTTCTCTTTCCCTCTGTTGTCTCCTCCTACTTGCCGAGGGCTTGTAAACTTGCTCTACATAACAAGAAATTCGTGTCTGTGTCAAGTGCTAAGCCCGGCACAACACCATGTAAGTATTAAGTTGGTGTGTGCTCTTTGAAGTGTGCGTTAAGGAAGACTGATGACCTAAGTAACCCTGGATACAATGGTGTAATACATGTTTTTCAATACCATGGCAGGATAAACCTGGATGTGCAGAGCTAAGTTTTTGTCTACAGTGGCAAAGCCTGTGTTTTTCAGTGGTATTTTATGTTAAATTTTGGTTTTTTACTGCTGTCCTCTTGTGTAAATGCTCTGACTCTAGTTTTGTATGCAAATCCGCTGCTGTAGAAATACAACTAATAAATCAGTGCTGGACAGTATGGAGTGGGCAATTTTGAAAGCCTGTTATTTATGAAATAAAAGTTGGAAATAGAAAATGAGCATATGGAAGAAGTTGCTGTCACAGATCCTCCCTCTGGCTGGGAGAATTAGAGCATGGTTTACTTAACTTTCATTTGTGAGGAACACAGGATGCTGCTATGGCTTGTCACAAAAATTATTCGAGGCTGAGAAAAATGGAAAAAAACCCAGGGCTTTTAATAATTATTCTTAAATTGAAATGCAGTTGTCTCAGTCAGAGGAAAGAGCTGGATGTGGTACGTGGTCACTGACTGTAACACTGATTCTTTTCTTCCCATCTACGCAACCCCCTGTGCACTCGTAACAAGAGAGGCTCCAGTGGACTAAAGCATGGTTATTTCCCAACCATAAATATGCAAATCCCCATCCCTTAAAGGAGGGTGATTTACTGGCTAACCAAAGCTCAAGGATTACTGCTTTTGTTCCACATTTGTATGGTGACTGACTCAATGGGGTCCCGGTCCATGACTGGCATTACTGCAACACAAATAAATGAAGAGCTCCACTTCTGTTCTAACATATGCAACCACGTGCCTTCAGCAAACAAGCGGTCCTGGCTTCTCCTTTTGCCTCCTACTGCCTTAATGCCAACAGAGCATGGGAGGGAGAGTAAGACTTGATTTTTTCAGCCTGCTTTGGTAGCTTGCTTCAGTAGGGTGGATAGGAATGACATCCTGCACCCCCTGCCATTCCTGACTTCCCCTCTTCTTGTGGCTGTACTGGTCTGAGTTACCTTGAAATTGGTGCAATACAAGAGAAAGATGCTTCTGGACCATGGAAAAAACAAAGCATTGGTCTAGTCACACAAGGGCAAGTAAAACAGATTTTAAAAGCTCATGTAAAATTTTAAAAGGAAAAAAATAAACACACCACAAAACCCAGAGGATATTTCCAGTGTCCCCAGGAAAATCTAGTAAAAATTCTTGGTCAAGGAACATTTTGCTTTCTTTGGTTATGTTTAGTATCTTTTTGGCCAGGTATTTTGGCTACAAGTATATTTTATTATCATTGTAATTATTAATTACTTCAATTTAGAGTCTATATTTCTTGGCCAGAGTTAAGGCTCTTGAAACACACAGTCCCCAAACAATGTTGGATGTGAAGTACAAGATGACTGAGCCAAACAGGCTATGTGTATGTGACTGTGTGACATACCATAATAGAAACAGTACAAAATACGTAATTTTTAGTCAGCGTAAATAGCATTGATGTAAAATACATCTGCCTGAAAATGTCACTGCCTTTTATTTTTCTTATGGAGGAGATGAACTAAGAGAGATGTCTTATTATTTTAATACATAAGAGCTCACTTACATGTTTCACTTCACATGTCTTAAAATTTGTTTCCAATGTGGTGTGTCAGATATTTTTCATGAAATATAAGACTCAAGCCTTAAATTCCCATTTGTTCCTTGTATATAATCATCCACTGTTGAGTCAACATTCCTTCCCTTCTTTACAAAATTACCTTCTTTTGAAGTAGCACAGCATCCAGTCACCTTAACTCCTCAATTTCTCAACGACTCAGAGCAAAAGCACGTGGAAAACAACAACTGTTTCTCAGTTGCATTTGAAATGGTGAAAATTTCTTGATGGAGTCATAGTCATGAAAGGTTTTGAGGCAAAACTGGCAGAAAGGTAGAGAACTCAGCTTCTCCACTTCATGATCCAGCACATTAACTTACACCAGCCCCGCTATGATGGCAGTAGCATCAGGTAGAGGTAGAAATGGTGGTTTGTCCTGAGCTAGAGTCCACAACCCAATGACACAGAAAATAAAGTTGCATTCATGTGTACGCTTTTTCCTTTTTTTTTTTTCTTTCACATTACCCTTTTAAATTGGTATTTACTGCTACTGGACTTTTTCGGATGACTTCTGCTGGGGGAGAACTTAATGGAAGAAGAACAAACTCTCTCCTTCACTCAGTCTTGTGCAGAGTCTCATGTGCAATCTGCCCATGCAGAGGATATGTGCACAGCCTTGTTTTCCTGAAAACAGAGTCAAAAGGAAGCAATTTCTTCACTTCCAGTTGCCACACAGCACTCCAGCCGCCAGGCTCTCTCCCCCTCCTGGCTTACTGCCATGGTCCCTTTGCTTACATTTCTCTTGCTGTCTTCTTGGCTTTTTGACCACTTCTTTCTGCATGTTCTCTCGTTGCTCCTTCAGGGAAAAGACTACCAGACAACATCCATCTCCTTGCATTAAGATCCAGAAACACTAGCACAGCTTTCAAGCAGTGTTTTGGTTGGTTTCTCCTACATCTGAAGCAATCTCACTCTAAAAAAGAGCATCTTCTCTCTCTCCACTACCACTATAGCATTATCTATGGATATCTATTATCAGAGGAGGGCAACCAAGATCGTGAAAGGTCTCTTATGAGGAGCGGCTGAGGTCACTTGGCTTGTTCAGCTTGGAGCAGACAAGGCTGAGGGGTGACCTCATCGCAGTCGACAACTTCCTCAAGGGGGGCAGTGATCTCCTCTCTCGAGCGACCAGCGATAGGACACAAAGAAATGGAATGAAGCTGCATCAGGGGAAGTTCAGGTTGGAAGTTAGGAAAAGGTTCTTCACTGAGAGGGTGGTCGGTCAGTGGAACAGGCTCCCCAGGGAAGCAGTTATGGCACTACACCTGTCAGAGTTCAAGGAGCATCTGGGCAATGCTCTTAGTCATATGGTTTAGTTTTAGGTAGTCCTGCAAGGAGCTGGGAATTGGACTTGATGAACCTTATGGGACCTGTCCAACTTGAGATATTCTGTGATTCTATGATGTGCTACCTATATACTTTATGGTCAGTGCATGCTCTATACAGCTGGATTTTGAGGATTTTCTGATGGATGTGAACTTTGCTGTGACTTTTAGTGAACTCAAGATTGAAGGTTCACCAAAACCTGGCTGTAATATATAATACAGCCCAATATCTCTTGTGTTTGGTTTTATAATGCACTCCATTCAGTTTGCTTTGCTGGTAGACATTCTGTTTTCAGGTTATCGCCGATGTTTTGTATTAGCAAAACAAATATAGGCATCATTGGAAAAACCTGGTGACCAATGAGGAAAAGAAGAAAAGGACTTGTCACGCAGCTTGATATTGAAGTGTTTCTGCATATGTGACCAGGAATTAGTCTGTCAGCAGTTGTGTCTTTTGACCCAAAAAGCTAAAATGTATCTTAATTTACCCCAATATGAAGAAAAAATGGAGGTGGTACAGAATCTCCAGCAGTTCTGTACTAAGAACATGCAGACAGTACTTTCCTGAGTACAGAAGAATCAAACAAGCAAAGACCACCTCCATGTTTTCAGGTCCAAGCCTTTGGTTGGGACCTGTATGTCTCCTGTAGTGTTGGGCTGGTCCTCCAGTTAAATTTCCTCTGAAAGAGAAATTAGCTCATGCACAAGAAAAATGCTTAGAAACTGAAACCACTAAAAGGCAGCTGGAGACAATAGCAAATTTGCATCAAAATTACTATTGCCCCAAGTCATGAACATACCTTTCATTAAGTGACACTATTCCTTTCATCTTCTCTCAAAAAGGTACCAGAGAGCATCTGATTGAGTTATTTTGAACTTCCTTATCTCTTACTTACTCACTGCCATCCCTCTCCTTACCTGAACTCCTCTCCCTTTCCCATGCAATACCCAGCCAAAGTCCTTTGACCCAGAACTTTCAAATACTTGAGTGGTTTTGCATATCTCTTTGCTGTGGACAGAAGCTCACACTAAACTGTCCCTTCCAGTGATGTCAATACAGGTTACAATTACACCTATAATTTTCAATGACTTTTATTCCAGCTGCAACAATAATGATTACATTTAAACTGCCATAAACATGTTTCAGAGTAAACAACTTATTTAAATATATCCATTCAAAACTCCAAGAACTTCTGCTTCATGTTACTGGAAAACAGAGGAAGAGAAAACTGCATGGGCTATATTGTGTTCACCTTTAGGAGGTTAATTTGACAAGCAGAAAATTTAGAAGTGTATTGGGTCGGAGAAAGTGAGTTTAGGTTTTGGCAGAATTCAGCAGGAAGATGTATGCTTTGCTTGCAAGGCCACGGCCACAGGTGGCAGTGAGCTGGTCCATGAGTTTACATTCACTGTGCATCAATCAGAGTGAGAAAGAAAACCCAAAGGAATTGCATCAGTTTGTGGAAAGTTGAGGTTCAGGTTTAAGGTCTACAGAAAAGGTTGTGAGATGAGGAAGGAAAGTCTTGTGAAAGATCTCTGGCAAAAGCTTGGGGGTTTTTTGCAGTTTTTCAAGATTAATTATATTGCTGTAAGTTGCACACTCTTCCCACTGGTGGTGTGGATTGAGCTACAGGTCACAGGCTTGTATTTAGCCCAGCTGGCAGCAAATGCAGATTGTTATGCCTCTGATGGTAGTCAAGTAGCCTATGTAAAATGCATGGCTCATTTCAGCCAAGTTTTAATTAGGCAGCTGTCCTCATTACAGAACAAGTTTAGCAATTCACTCACATAGGCAATTCCACTTGCAGTGTGAAGGATAAAATAGACGGGAGTGTTAACCACTGTCTCACCCTTCAAAAGAGCATCCCGAGGGTAAGGTTGCGATGCACTGAGGAGGGAGACAAGTTATACCGATGATGTTTGGTCTATTCCTGCTCTGTGGCTCAAGGAGTTGGGTTTCCCCCCATGTCAGTCTGGCTGGCACCTGTGCTTTTTCATCCTCCAGCAGTTTTCATTTTTCTTCTCCACAGCTGTCTTAATGTTGCGTTCCCTTGCTTTCCTTCAGCTAGAAGTTTGGCGATGATGGGCTTATATTTGCCATTCCCAGGCTTTAAATGAAGCATCTACTTTAGCTACTTGGTACTGTTACTTTTGTAGAGAATTATGATTTTCACAGACTGAAAAATATTAGAAGACACCTGGAAATTTTATGTTCAAAACTCCAGGCTGCTTCCATGGGCAGGGATCTATCACTCTAGCTTTTGTCTAGCACCAATAGAAGATGGGATGAGATTTCACAAACGTCTGCTTTAACTGTGGGAACATGGTGCTTACTCAACAGGATTGATATTTTGGGGTACTCTTGATCTTTGAAGTGGTGAAAAGAAATGATTGATTAGACCAGAACTTTTCAACCATTTCTGACTTGCAAATTCGCCCCTTCTGCAGCTCCAGTTTCTGCATATGTGCATATGGGGCTGCAGACGTACTGAATTTTAACCTACTTCCAGTAAATTTGCCTTTCTTGGTTTTTCCTGTCTGACATGAATGCCTCAGAAGTTGTTCATGGATCTGTAGCCTTCTCTGGGCCATGGTTTGAAAACCATTAGATTAGTCAACCTACAACACCAATGCCTGTGTAAACCAGTCCTAGGATTCTCTTTGGTGTAGCAACACAAAGTTTTGTGTCCCAAATTACTCCATGTTTCACTTAGAAAAGTAGTACCTTGTGAATCTTGCAACTTGGCTATATCAGACTACCTGCTAATGTTTTAAAAGTCTTTCGCTGATGCATATTTACAGGCAGGATGTGTAGGTTTAAATAGCCATGTGGCTCACAAGTTTGTGAGGTTAAAAATGCAGTAGGAAACCACTGTAAACATTGCATCACCAGCTGAGAAGGATCTGGAGACACTGTGTTGAATGGTCAAGAAGAAATTCACTTTAAATACACCTTGGATGGCTGCCTAGAAGAAGGGAGGGATTCAGTAGCTGAGGTTTACATTACAAGTGGCGCTGGATGTTTCCACCGATAAACAAGAGCAGCCTGAAGTGTCAGTCTGCCATGTTTCAGGGAACTGCGCTTAAAAGTGACCTCTTCATTTTGCCAGATGTGGGCTGATCCTGTGGCATCAATGGCAAAAATGCATCTAATTCAGAGGGAGCATGTTGGGGTCCTTCAAGAATATTTATGGAGATATATGGCTATATGGTCTATAACATAGAACCGATAGGCATAAAAATCAATCTTCATTCCCTCATGTATAAGCTAATGCTTTATGCAGAAGATAAGTATCTCCAGATGAATCTGAGCTGCATTCAATGGAATCACAGGCAGCCTAGGAGAAAGAAGGAGCTGCAGTAGAAAACATGAGCATTTACTGGAAGAAATGTTAAGAGACTTGTCTATGGAGCAGTAAACATGACCAAGGATTTTTAAGCCCAGGTTTTCTTAAGGAAAGAAGATTCCCAAACACATGGCTGTAAAGAAGGGAAGTTTATGGAATAATTTCTTCAGCATGCCTAGAAATTATTCTGAAAATGGTAAATTCGAGTGTAAAATAACAATTTAAAGAAAAGGCCAGGGATAAACTCTTGTATCACTATGGAGAAGTAGTTGTTTTCTTCTGCTACCCACGTCTCCATCTGCTCTCTCCTTTTATCAACCCTGGAGCTCACGTACCTGAGGTGAGTCCTTTCTGCCTTAGGTCTATTGTCGTTCATCCTGCTCGTGCTCTTGACGTCATGTCCTCCTGTCTTCTTGTTCCCTAATTTTTAACCTTGCTTTCCATCTACGTCACTACTGTCTTCAAAAAGGATTGTTTGTAGCCACTTTTATTAGCAGAAAGAAAAACAGAGGAAGACCACAAGAAAGGAGGAAGCCACAGAATAAATAACAACTGAACTTCACCATGAGAACTTCTTTTGATCCATTGCAAAAATAAATAAATGCCTCCATATCAGTCGGTAAGGAGAGGTGAACAAATCTGTTAGATACAGATGGTTTATTTATAGTCTAGAATAGTTTTTCTCATTTTATGTCTTGCAGGAGCAATGACAACATGTCTGAAAACATCAAGAAGTTTTAGACAGATTTTTTTCTTCCCTCTTTCTGTCCTCGACTCTTCTATTTTAATTCCAGATATTCTCATCAACACACAAGCATAATCATAGCTCCTGACCCACGCACATGGAATAGCACCTGATGTCTGTTTTCAGTATTACTGGCTGTAACTAAATGTGACAGTCTTCCCCAAAGGGTATTTAACAGAAGTGGTATTTTAGCGGCTCAGACAGCTTTTATTTAAAACAAGTGAGACACAGCAGAAAAGCAATATTAGGTAGCTTTGGCATGTATAAACCTCAGGTTAACCTGACTTCAGGACAAGTGCTAATGTCTTTCTGCTAAGAATAAGGAAAGCTCTCCACTGGAGAACGCCCTGGTTGATGCAGCTGGGGCCGCAGCTCCCTGTGCCTGAGCAGCTCCCCGTGTCACCCCCGCCATCTGCTCCTCTCCTCAGGTCACCCTCTGCAACGAACCGGCCCAGCTGCCCCTGCGGCCATGTTCACAGATCTCTAACAGATCGAGCTGAGCGATAACCACAGACAGATGCCAGCACAACGCGGGCGGCGATGGCGCGATGGCGATGGGGAAGGGGCTCCCAGCGCTGGCTGAAGCGGCACTGCTGCCGCGTGCAAAGCCACAGGCTCACTGCAAGTGTAAACCAAGCCACGCAAGGCTGCCTCTTCGTCCCGCTCTAGCGACTAGCAGCCATGGGGCTGGGTACGGACGATCCAGTCGTGTGTTTTTGTGATTCCCTCCTTGCAGCTGGCTCTGATGCCTGCTGCACCCTCCACCAGCAGCCCGGCACAAAGCCAGTGCAGACATCCCCTCCTGACCGCACATAGTTGGGATGAGCAAAAGGAAATCAGCCAGAAGGAGACACACACGCTGTCGGGAGTGACCATCAGAGGATGAGGGGCGATGCTTCCCACTTGTTGAACTGTTGCAGGGTCTCAAGTTGTCTGGAAACCTCCCCAGCCTCCGGCCACGCAGCTATGCCTGCTTGCAGGCCGAGGCCCGGCAGGCCCTCACGCCGCTGCCGCCGCCCGGCAGCGCCGGGGGAGGACGGCGGTGGGGACCTGGCGGAGGCGCTGGGGGAGTTCGACGCGGTGCTGGCGGAGTTCTCCTGCCCCGCCGGCCGGCGCCGCTTCCACTACAGCGAGCACCTGGAGCGCATGAAGCGGCGGAGCAGCGCCAGCGTCAGCGACGGCAGCGGCCTCAGCGACTCGGAGAGTGAGTGTCCGTGCGTCGGTCCGTCCGTCTGTCCCGGCCGTGCCCCGTCCCTTTGGGGGGGGGGGGGGGGCGGGGAACAAAAGCGGGTGTTAAACCAGCGCGTCCCCCTGCTTGAGAGAAACGAGGAACCCTTTTTCCCCCTCCCCCCCCCAAAAAAAAAAAAAACCCAACGCTCTTTCATTTACTTTTTGCGTTAGAAGTCGCAAGGATGCGAAGTCTGGCCCCGCTGGTTTTATTCTGCTGGTGTGGAACAGGCGGGAGGGAGGAGGGAGGGAGGGGGAGAGTGGCGGGAGGCAGGGGAGCCACGGCAGGGTCGGCTCCTGAGCAGCAAAGGCCGAAGAACTCGCTGGGGGAGAAGGTGGAGCTGCCAGCCGGCTGCTGAAGCACCGAGGCATCCCGGCGTCTTAGCAAAAAAAGGTGTCTCTTGGGTTAACAGGGATCGTCTGATGTATCTCAGCAGCTGAAGTATCCGTTGAGAGAGAGCGTGAACTAAAGTGTGCTTTTCAGAAGAGACTGAAACTCATCCAGCTTTCTGGTTTAGTGTTGTCACTGTTTCGAAGGTGATAATTTTAAGCTAACTTGCAGCCAGCTATACTGGACATGCATGAACGGTGCATGCGGAACATAGCACAAGAAGGGTGGGAAGCAGATACTGACTCATGACTTGCTTTGAGCAAGAAAACATAGAATTGGAACTAAGTTTTTTTCTAGTTAATTTGGAAAAAAGTTTTACCCCTCTTATTTTTTTTGCTAGTCAGGGAGAGAAAACATCTTTCCTCTTCCATACAGTGAGGCTGGAAACTGCTCCTCTCCTCTGGAGCAGTAGACTCAAGGGCTACTTTGTCAGAAGTCAGTTCTGCTAAAAATGAGCTATAACCAGGTGTTTTTTTTAACTGTACAGGCATCTGTAAGAAGCTTGTCTGTTTTTTCAGTTACTTAAAATAAAATTGCTCCTTTAATTTCTCGTATGCATCTTTATCAGTTCAGCGATTTACCGCACAGTTCTGTTGACTTAGCGCTGAAACATTAGTATGATCTTCCTAGTTCTTAAGCTGTGAGAGCATAGCTTCTCCATATTATCAGAGCCCTTTATTTCATCATCATGGGTAGGATTCATTTCATTACAGGTAATGTTTTACCTACCCTGAACTTGGATACCTTGGCCAGGAGTGTCTTTGAGTGTTTGTTTTTTTTTTTTTTTCCCCTGTAGTCAGTGGAGGTATGTGGCTCCAAATGCTGCTCTGTTGTTTCATAATGTAGTGGGTGAACCACTTCTTGCAAGAAGTAAACCTCCTTCCCTCTGAGGGAGATTTAGAAATGCGCATCTCATTTAGGCTGGACACTAGCCTTTTGGATGGCCGAGGGTGTGTAAGGTGAGGTCTGCCTTTACTGAGTCAAGCTGATGGAATATATGAGCCGTGTTGTAAATTTAAGTCTGTTATTAACTGCAGAACTACAGCCCTAGTGTTACTATTTCTTGTGCAGTGTTCAGTATTGTAATATATTAACCTCTCACATACTTTACCACAAATGTGACACTTAAATTGATAGAGTGAAGATTCTCTATCTAGTGTCACCGTCTTCTGGAAACGGGCATATACTGGAGCAGGAGGTGCACTAAGAGTGACCTGTTGGCATCCAACGGTGTCAAGCATATGAGGATATGTTTAAGGGAAGGGAAATGGAAAATTAGCTGGCTCGCCTTGTTTCTCAGAACAGGCCCAATAAAACTCTTACTCCTAAAGGCATCATTCAGTGTGGACGACTTCTTATTTTGAAGTTATAGTAGGATTGGAGAGGAGTTGCAGATTTATAAAGAGCTCCTTTTATAAAACAGGCTCCAGTGTCTGTCTGACGTAATATAGCTACACTCCCTACATAAGTTTTAAGAATAGAATACTTACCCAGGCTCTTTCTGTTCAAACTCAATTTTTTTCTTCCCTTAGGTTCACATTTCTTTTGGTCTCTATCATTTAGTGCAAATGTAGTGCTGAATTCATGACCTCGCTTTTCCCATGGTAGTGCTTAGATTAAACATCACTGCAGGATCAAGGAGAAACTGGGCTGAAAGAGCAAGTTCTGACAACATGAATCTGTAGCAACGCAAAAGAAATTCCAGCAATATTATCTGCAGGTAGTTTGAATGATCCTCTTGTTCACGAAGACTCTTTATGTCTTTGCAAAATCTTGTTATCCAGTGCCAAGACTATTCCAAGTACACTTTGTCATGTATGTACAGAACAGTTCAGACTATCATATTATAGTGCTATCTCTTCTTGTTCGTTGGTTAATCTAACTCTCTAACTGATGTGGTGTGGCTGAAGGGTAGGCGTACGGATCTTTTGGCCACTCCTGCAGTGGTATCTTTTGAGTCTAGGGTTGGGACTGTAAGGGGAGGTAACATTTTAAACTGTTGCAATTGTTTGTTCTGGGGCCCCTAATCAGTCTTAAATTCAACTTTACGAGAAGCCAGTAACCAGTATCAAGTGGTTGTACTGGAACAATACTGTTTTGTAGTAGGGTGAGGAAAGCCTTTCCTTTCCTGGGGCTTCTGCCATGAGGATGAGCCCATTTAATTTAATAGAAGTATTTACAGAAGATTTCTATTAATACAGTTAATCCTGCAAATATTGGTTTTGACCTTAGAATCTCCTCTTGAGGGACCTAGCTCCAAAAGTACTAATTGAAATTCTTGTATTACATATTTCAGGCTCTTAAGAAAAAACAAGAATTTGAAGATGCTACTGTGGAAAATGGGCATGATAGTACTTGGTTTTCCCACATTTTGTCCTGTTATTTGACTAAATGATCTTTGGACAAGGTCTGTCTTGGCTGTGGTTAAGTATTGTACATAACACAATGGACTCTAGACCCTACAGTGATACAAAGGCTCGCATGTGCAGATGTTCATGATGATCTTAGTACTTGGCCCACAAGTATTACATTAACCACAACAGCTGATTGGGTCAGTGCTGGAAATCATGATTCAACTGGTGAGTTACTCCAACAGACATTCTTGAGTTGCTGGACTGTGAGTGAGTACCAATTATGTCTCAGCTTGATGTATTCAACTGAATCGAATTATAACAGCTTTGTACTTTAGGTTATTAATCATGCTGAAACTTCTAAGCTGAGGGATACCTTATAACGCTTTGCTATTTACAGCATATGTCGGTTGTGATAAAATAGGATTTGTGTTAGTGCTGTGCTGGCAAAAGCCGCTAGTGGAGATGCAGCTATATTGGCGAACTCTTACAGATATCATTTGCTGCTTGTGTGTTGGAATAAGCTTGCAAAGAAAAGTGCAGGCTTGCCTGTGTAAATTGTATGTCCACTCAGTGCTTTGTGCTACTATAGTATATGGTAATGTTAGGACAGTCTTCCAAGTTTAGGCTTAGGATAATAAATGGAAAGTTGTACTTTATGAGAGGTTGTGAAGGGAAGTGCTTTAACATTTCTTGTGCCAAAGCTATAACACCACCAAAAAGCTAAATGATAGTCTGTTGTTGTGCTCCCAGAAGTGTTTCACACTTCTAGCTCTGGGTGTGTTTTCTTGAGACAGGTTCAGCTCCCAGTCTCTCGATTAAAAAAAGCATTGCAAAATAAATGCGTCGATTCAATTCTTGCACTCATACAGCCTGCAGTGTATCTTCATAGTTATTTTTAGGAGTATGTAAATGCTTTCTGACAAATACCTCCTGTTTTTAAACATGACAAAAAACACTGAGTGCATCTAGAACTCTTAATTTTAGAATTTCAAAATCAAGCAGGTGCAGGTTTACTAAGGGATTGAACAACATCTGTTAGCACGCAATGCCTAGTGTAGTGCAGGCATTTGTGGTTACATGCCATGGGTGTCTCAATGTGCTTGTGCTAATGCCTACACTATCTAGAGATGAAGCATCATCCGCTGCTAATACTGCAGCACTCATCCTGAAAAGCCTGTTTACATTAGCAATCTTGCAATATATGACTGTAGAGAAGGTACAGAAAAAGGCAACATAAATGATTAAGGACATAAAATAGTTTGCAAATGATTAAGTAGACTGGGACTGTGAGGATAGAGAAGAGAGATGTCATAGGTGGGGACAAGTTAGTCTTCTAGAAAATCCTGAGTGACCTTAGGAAAGTGACTGTTACCTCACCCAGTCTGAAGAAATCAAATTAAACCAGCATGCTTTGAAGAAATAAGAGGAGCTATTTCTTCTCATGGTGTATAGTTAAACTGTAAAATATATTGCCCTAAGGTATCATGGACATGAAAAGTTTACATACTCAAAAAAAACCTAGAAAAAAATGACAGTGGGAGGGACAGGGCCATTGGGGACTGCTGTAGGCTGATGCTACTGCTGTCTTAGAAAAGATATTGATCTGTGCATTGCTAGAACTTGGTAGAGTTTATCTTGAAACTGGCAGTGTGTGGCTGCACCACTCTTTAACTCTTCTGTAGGCATCTGCTATGAGTCACTATGGGAGACAGAATGTGGACTAGGTGAGCCTTTAGTCTTAGCAGCAAGTCCCAGTCAAATGATGAAGAGGGGAACATTTTAAGGAGGTAGATTTTTTCTGTGAACTTCTAATGGCCTCTCTCTAACAAGAAGGCAATACAATATTTATAATGAAAAAATGAAGCAAGACTCTCATGGAGAAATAACCTTTTATTAAATCATCTGAGAAATAATGTTTTATTAAATTAGTGATACATTCAAGGGGAAGAAAACCCAGAAGTGTCAGGTACGTAGGCTTTTCTCCAGGTATTTCAATTTAATGAGGAACATGGTTTTTTTGCAAGATTTCCTGTGCATATCTCTCCAGCATACCTGTTTCTCTCTTACACTTCAAAAATGAAGCATTAGTAAAGGGGAAGATTGGCGTCAGAAACACTGCCTCACAGATAGTAAGCATGATGGGAGAGTAGAAGGGTAAGCTTTGTCTATAATGAGAAGGCATGCTTGTACGTCTGAATTTCAGGCTTCCTAGATCACTTCCTTGTAACTGTGTGATTTGAAATCTTTTAAATCATGAAGCCTAGATGTGTTGATGGTGAAAAGGTGTGATTTTTGTGTCAGTGTTGGAACAGATGTTTGTTAGCTAGGCAAAAATCCCACAAAAAATAAACAACGCAGCCATGTGTAACTGTGATTATGATCAAAATAGACACTGTCCTTGAGGGCTGCAACATATGTATTGTGAAACAAGCTCTTTGCATCACGAATATTTCTCACTTCTACTGGTGGCATTAGAAATTCCCGGTTTTATCTCTTATTTTTTTTAGCAAGTAGGCTATGTTCTCACTAGGAATGAGTTGTGCAGTGTGTTCATTAAATACTGAACTGTTGTTTTATAATAAATTCATGGCTTGTAGAGACTTAAGTGGAATTTTGAAGTTCTGCTCTGAAAACTTTAGGGATGTGATTTTTGTCCCCTAAAACTTTCCCCACTGAAAACTGCAGTAAAAAATGTACTGACTCCAGTGCTCTTTAAAATTGTATCCTGAACTATGGTACTAGAAAGAGCATAGTATTAAAGAAGTCAGACAGCTGAACTTTTCCATTGTGTGATTTAAAATGAAAAGTTTGCGGTTTTCCTCCTCCAGTTAATTATTGCCCAGAACTTTTCAATTGCTCATTTCATGGGGACATTCTATATTTACATGGTATTACTGTGGTTTTCTTTGTGGTTTAACCATATACTGGAACAGCAAAGGTCAATACTAACTACAGATTACTCTGCCAAGGTAAAATACACCCATATTTATTCCAACCCCCTAATTTTGCAGCTATTGGCTTAGTTTGACTGATGTAAATCAACTCAGCAGTTACTCGCAGATTTTAAGGCCTTTTTTTTAAAGAGGCAGTTTAAGTGGTTTTTTTAAAACAGCCAAAGGGGCATCATTTATATATGTGCACAGGCAGTGGCATCAAAATACAAAGTAAAAAATAAGTAATGGATGACAGATAAACTTGCATCGCGATGGGAGAGAAGGGGCTGGATAAGGAAGGACCGCAGGGATGAGAGATCCTTGGCATCAGCCTCTGGTTATTGGGTTGCAGGGGATATTGTATTTGTGTGGCAGTGGAAGTCTTCCAAGGGCCATTATTGGAGGTGAATGAGCAAGTCTTGGCTGTGGCAGCTGGTAGAGAGCAAGGACTGAAGTGTCCTTTTCCCAGAGCTTTCTGCCCTACAGCCACACTCTGCCAAAGCAGATATTTTTGTGCAATGGATATCACAAGTATTTTTTTTAACCGTACATTGTTTTCCGCAGTTATAATGACCTTGATGGCAGAGTCAATGCATTCCTCCTTCCATCACTAGAATTTCTGCTGCCTGGTGGCATGTGTAAGCCACATGTGTAAGCTAAAGTATGTTTGTGCTTTTTGAGGAAGATAAATATTGATATTTTCCTGAAACTATTAATATTACAACCCATGAGAAGATATCACTGTTTTGTGAAAACATTTTACCTTTTGAAACTGGAAGAAAAACATTCAGATATTTAAAGCAACAGTTCTGTTTTACTTTCTCTTTGCCCAGTTGTAAATACTTCCTAGGGTGAGGTTTGTGGAAGCCAATATGAAATAATGTTTTCTGGCTTCAATACATTGCGAGGTGAGTGGTCAGTACTTTCAACTGCTTATAGGAGTATGGAGAGAAAACCACAAAAGAATCAAAGGTGACTGCTAGCTCAGATGTATACATGAAAGGAAATAAAAAGAATTGTGTGGATAGTTTCGGCCAATTTAAATGGCTTATTAAACTTCTGTAATTTGAGTTGCCCTCACCAGCGTTCAGAAAAAGAACATTTATTCCAGCTATATATAAGAGCAACTGGAGCTTTAGATTTTGTGTACGAAAAGGATTCATTTGTAATATAAATGCCCAGCATTGCAACATTTGGTGTCTGGATACTAGCAGCATAGACTCCACATTAAAAGTATACTCAGTTTTGTAGCCATTGTTCTCTGGATTATTTTTTAATTAATTGAACTAGCTCTAAAACATTTAAAATATGAAAACATTTGGAAGTTCTTGTTCTGATCTTTTCAAATACATTGCCTGCAAAGTGCTTTATCTTTGATGGTCTGTTCTGTCAGTGTTTCAGTGAGTTGTACTCTTGGCTACAGAACTGTTTGTGTGAGGTGTTATGAGTTATTTGGCTTTTTTTGTGATGGTAGAGGGTTTTGTCCTGAACATCTAGAATTTTCCATTCTAAATTTCTTGGTCATTGGGGTTTGCATCTTGGCTGAAAAGAAACAGAATCATAGAATCACTAANAATGTGGTTTTAGTTCAAACTTGGTCTATAAGCTGATTTCAACAGGGAATTTATCATCCCTTTAACTGTTACTTTCGGTCCATTAATGTAAAGGGTTTGTGTTGCAGAGTACAATAGTGGTGATGCATCATTGCAGAGCAGTGCCAGATTCCCCATCCCCCCTTTAGGTTGCTTTTTTGGGGGGGGTTAGGAGCTACCTTAAAAATAGCTTATTTTTCCATTTTTCTATCTAAAATGATCTCAATTCTGCATTGTACTCCTCAAATCTTTCTTATATCTGAAGTTTCAGTTAGACTGGTTTTGAACTGCTCAGGTTTAGAAAGCAGAACAGGCACTGAAGAGAAAGAAATTGCAATAAAAAGCTAGTATGGAGAAGCATACCACCCTTTCTGAACAAGAAATACCAACTGATGGCTGATTTGGGCAAGCAGTAGTCCCAGGTAACAGATGTCATTCACATCATCGCTCATGTTTGCGCAATGGTGCATGTGTGTTTGTTGGAACAGCATGCCAGACGATTGCAGAGCAAGCGGAAAGATGTGGTGCTGCGGTGGGTCACCATGCTTGTGAAAGAGGAAAATATTCTCGTGTGAAGCTTCCCACACAAGCCTCTCTGGTGTGTATTGCGACAGAGGTAGGCTTGGAAGCCAGCACAGAAGAAACAAATAGACAATCAGTCTATGACTGAGGAAACATCTGACAGGCTTGGTAGATGCAGTTGTCCTGTCCTGTCTGGTCTGACTTGTCGCTGTACTTGTATACTCCTGTGGAAGGTGGGTTTATGCTGCTAATGACTACAGGCTAGAGGAGATGGGGTGTGGATACAACGGTCTTCTTCCCGAAGATAGTGGAAACTTATGGTGGAGGAATAGTTAGCTGGAGGATGGTCTCTTAAGTTTGATATCTGCAAACATCATGGCAGTGTTGAGTGAAGGTGTAGGTGTGTAGATCTTGGCAAGGCAAGCTGTCGTCCTTCCCCTTTTTTGCCAATTCAGCAAGACACCCTTAATTTAACAAGGGCAGACATCTCCTGGTGTAGCAAATGGGACAGGTGGCCAAAGAAGTGTGACAATTCTGATGGGGCTGGACTTAATGCTGCAGTGTAACCACCTCCTAGGCTGGGGCTCCAAGGACAAATGCTATTTGTGCTGCAGGGAGGCAAAATTGCTGGCCTCAGTGGTAAGCAGTGGTAGTCACTACCCTGTATAATGAGACGTATGTTTATTTCTTAGGAAATGTGTCAGATAAATGGAGACCATTGCCATGTTCATATTACAAAGGTTTCTTTTTGTAGAACTGCAGTTTTCAGGTCACTGGCTCAAAACTGCAGGAACCAGCAGTTTTAGTGTCTCTAACACAGTGACAATTCCTCCTTCCAGTGGGGCCATGATTAATGTTGTGTGCACTGTGAATCGTGGAACTCTTTTTATGAAAAGAGACAAGATAAAGATCATTTTTTTGATACTTTTGAAACTTAAGGCCTTGTCTAAAATCCAGGAACATCAGAACGATATTGGAACTTTTCCCATTGCTTTCCATGGCATTTAAAAGCTTTCTTTGAAAGACCACCTAAAATAAGATTGCAGAACATCTTGTGTACAGATTTACTGCTTTGTGAACTCCAGAGAGTTATAGAATAAAAGAAAACTAAAATATGCTAGACAATTTATCTCGAACACAAGACCTAAAGCAGCAGAGGATGGAGAAATATGTGTGTTTGCTTCAGGGATGAGGACAAAGCTGAGCATATTCTCTGTTCTGGGGGACTGTCCTTGTCCTGGAGCTCTTTATTCAGCTTTTCCAATGGCTTTTGAAAAATTCAGGTAACCAGAATTTCCCAGGTCATACCAGGCCTAATTTAGTGAATGTGGGATAATTGCCATTCCTGTAATATTTTCCAAATGATGAATGCAGGGAAAGCTGACACTTTCCTTACTGGGAGTGAGGACTGGGCCTAGGACTGCTTGCTTTTTAACAGTAGGTGTGTGAACAACAGCCTTCACACAATGGATGATTAATTTATTCCTCTGGTTTTGAAGTCTGTAAGTTTGAGTTCTATAGACTTTGAAGCCCATATGGGAAAGACCCTATTTCTGTTTTTAATTCTATTGCAAAATTACAGGAAATTGTTAATTTTGATTTATAATGTAACTTTTTTACAGGTGCAGATTCACTCTACAGAAATAGTTTCAGTCTCAGTGATGAAAAGCTTAACTCTCCAACTGCATCTATTCCAAGTTTGCCGTCCCCATCAGTAACTCCATGTAAAGGTAAACTTAACTTTAACTGTTGACATTTCTTGCTAATTCTAAACTATATAGGCTTCTTTCTGTGAGCCAGGATTCACATGCATGTGTTGACTCTTTTTTTTAAAATTACAACAAAACTAAGGATTACTGTTAAACACACTACAGATGCAAGTATTATTGTGTTGATGATAAACGGCAGTAACACACTGCGTTAGGTGACCCAGCAACTCTTTTGGTTTTGAAATGCCAGGCTAAAGAAAATTACAGTTTTTTTGGTTAATCAGGGGTTGTGGTGCTCCTTACAGAAAACTTCACTTCAGAATTAACTTGGGTTATTTCCAACTTAAGCAATTTAAGTAGCTTAAATGTCCCATCTATATACAGAAATACTTAGCCTCAATGCAGGGGTGCAGTAGGTGACTCAGAAGCCATATGCTGCCATTCAAGTTAACACAATTACTCAGATCCATGTAGACCTTGCACTGCTGATACAAGCATATACTAGTAATTTCTTCCTCCTTTGTAGCTGTGTTGATTGAGTGGCTTCTGTCTTGCAGCTGATCTAACTCCCCAGGAGCTTGTTTCTTTCAAGTTAACTTAGATTAACTCTGGAGTAGACATCTCATTCAAGGAACAGACATACATATGTACTACACAGTGCCTTCATTACAACTAGTCTTCTCACTAGAGCTTTTCACGCTTTCATGTCTTCCACATTGACCAGTCACTAAAAAAAGTAAAATGCTTTTTTTCTAATTAGCGTGATACTAGGGAGAAATGATGATTAACAGTTAATAAGAAGTAGCAAAAAAAAAAATTCAGTTGAACTGGCAGGAAATACTTGGCAAGGAATTACACTAAAGGTCAAGATGCTCTTCCTGATGAGAAGACAGATAGACAGAAATAGAGTTGGAACAGGCTTGAAATAGACCACAGCAATGAGATAAAGAAGCCACTTGCAGTAAAACTAGATTGAATGGAACCAGTGGTGTTCTCAGGAGTGGAAATTTGGTGTCTGTTTGGATCCAAATTTACAGTGTATGGACCAAGATCAAAGGATCTGACATCACAGCAAATCCACTGATACTGACATGATCTAAGATTTGGGCAGGACTGGGAGCTAATTGGGTAGAATTTGGTTGGGGCCGTGAATCCAATAGCTGAATACATGCAAAAAGGAAGAATCCCACAGTAGCAAGGATATGGATTAGTTAACCTATAGCTTTTTTCTCCACTTCAACCTCTGCTTTTTAAGGAAACTAAATGGGATTGCTTTGCTTTTGTCAAATGGAAAACTATAAAAACTAGAATTTTAAATTGGTCTCCCCTCTTTTCTAAGAATGCATTTGGACATTGCAGCAACCCTGTTGAATTTTTCTGAAAATAATCCGGAGCATGTTTGATACCACTGAAAATTATTTGGGGGATTGTGTCGTTCCAGTGTTTCTTTTGGCCAGAGAAATATGTCATGTCTAAGCACTACTGACTGTCTCTTATTTTGCAGCAAAGCTTGGAGACACAAAAGAACTGGAAGACTTCATTGCTCATCTTGACAGGACACTAGCAAGTATGTAGACTTTTATTAGTAGGCTGCATCTCACTTGGTACTGTCAAAAAGTGATGAAAGCCAATATATGGGGGAAGGGAAAAGGGAAAGGTAGCAGTAGTTTCATATAATGTGGCTTCATTTTAGTTTGCTAGTCCTATGGATCAGTATATGGATAAGAAGGTAAAATAGACTAAATTCTGGTCTTTGCCTAAATGTTCAAGGCGTGCAGTTTGACTCGTGTGACAAAGGCTGTACTCTGATGAACCTCTGTCCCCACCTCTGAGGCAGCTGCAGTTCATCCCTCTTTGACAGTGTATAGATCAAGTAAACATCACTTTCTTAAGTACTCAAACTCAGCTGAAAAGTTGGGTTTTGTTTCTTCATTATAAAGCTAAGTAACTGGAGGAGTAACTGTAGCTGAGGGAAACTTTTTTTATTCTAGACCTCGCTTTATGAAAGAATTAGGAGCAGATATCTGTATCTATTAACTTAGATTAAATATCAAAATCCTGTTTGTTCTTGTCTTTACTAGGAATGGCATTTAGATCACTCTTTCTGTCACTATCTAGAAATTGTATTTTCCAGTTACAGTGCTAGGTTCTTCATTATGATTTTTAAAGGAAAGCAAAACCAAAAAACACCATCCTATTCCAACCATGTACTCTGCCTATTCTTTCTGCTTTTTCCTGTGCTGTTACAGACATGATACTGGTTTGTTTGGTTGGTTTTGTTGTTGTTTTTGTTTTTTTTTAGGGAACCAGACTGTAGGGCCCAAACCAACAAATTGTAGGGCTAGACCTAAATAGCAGCATGACAAACCCCCAATAAATTATGAACTGAGAGTTTCTTATATTCATTAGGTATTTTCTCTTCCCTGTAATTCTTGAAGCCTTGGCCATCTGGCTTGGACTTAAGACAGCTGCCCTTATGAGCTTCCTACTTTCCTGTCATCTTACTTGTATCTTAATCCTGGTTTCACTTCTCTTACTTAAAATATATTTCCAGTTTCCTGACGTATATCATGGGCACATGCTTGAGCTAGTTCTGTCTTTACCACTGAAACCTCATTGACTGATTGCTCTTCTGAAAAACTCCTGAGTTTGAATGTTTTTGCAGAACAATGAAACCCCCAAACCAAATATTTACATTGCTGTATCTTGCACAGCCATGTTGCAGCTAACTCTTAAGGAGCTGCTTATAGTATATTGGTTCCGTTGTCCCCTTGCAAGGCACATCTAAGGTGAGACCAGGGATTGCCACCTGCTGTAGTGGTTTTGGGGTTTTTTTGTTGTTGGGGTTTTCTTTCCTCCCAAATAAGCAAATATAGTTATTTCAGCAGAGTCTCATTTATACACAGTGTCACTTGTCTTACAGTGATACACTATCTTTATCATACATGGAAATTCTGAGGAAAAAGTCCAACTTCCCTCTATCTATCACATTTTTGAGGAGTTGTATTTATAGGCTTGAAGTTACACAGAACTTTGTACAGATGTCTTTTCAAGCCTAATGCACTTGTTAGAACAGTAATCTTTTGGCTCTTAAGTTAATTAAAACCAGGCATAATTTTGGCCTGTCAGACAGTCTAGCAATCTAAGCTGGGCATAGATAGGGTGTCTGGTATGTCAACAATATGCAATCTTATTAAATATAGAACTTAATGATCTTTATTTTTTGTATTTCCAGGTATGTGAAATGAATCTTTGTGCTTGCCTATGAATGTCCTCTGACGGAGAAGTGACATCAATCACTGAGAACTGCTGCCCTTGTCTGATAACTTTGCTACCCAAGATATTCACCTTCTGAACATAACCTTTGTAAACTCCTACAAATATTTAACTGGCAACATCAGTTTTGTAACTTTGCAGCAGATGGAATAAGATAACTGAAGTGTTACGCTGTATTTTGCTTTAAAATATAGCTTAAATTTTTAATTTAAAGTTGCTTTTATGAAAATATATTTGTAATTTTATATAGTTGAGAACTTTTAATGCTTTTTCCATTATAATATATTTTTGTATGCAAATAAACCCTGAACTGGAATCCAGATGTCTGAAAGCTTCATAGGAACATGCAAACTCTGAAATGTAAGTACAAATAAAGCTCTTATTGAAAACATCAAGCTGTAAAATATCTGATAAGGGTGTATTTCCTGTTAGGCAAAATATGTTATGCTGGCTTCATGTGGAACTTCATATTTTTCTTTTCAAATTGCTTAAATAAGAGAATTTTGTACTATGTAAAACTAATGCAATCAGGAAAATAATAAAATTGGTCAAACTGTTAGTTCAGATTTGCTTTAATAAAATGAGATAACACTGACAGTACAGATTTGAACAATAACACCTATTTCAAACCTTATGTAAAAGCTAGCTTTAAAATTACATACTATTCTACATGAAATACTAGTTGGGAGGTCAGATATTTAGGCCCATGGGTTTAAAGGCATGGAGATCCTGCAGCACCAAGAAAATACGTAAGTGTCTGGATGTTTCTGATACCAGACCCTTGGGTCCAAAACAGTCTACCACTCTAAAAAGACTTCCTGGCCATCAGTGTTATGGTGAAAGAGTGGAACGTGAACCTGTATTTTTACAAGGAACCTGATTCTTTCCATATGCATTAGGCACTGGAGATGTCATTATGTGAGCTCTCTTCCAGCTACTGCAGGCATTACCCTTGGCTCTGCTGTCTGCTGAGGTATTTGTACAATTGCTGTGTATCTGTTTAGACCAAGTGAGCTGGGCTTGTTTGAACTCTAGGTCTTATTTTGACCAAAGCAGGCTACTGAGCAGTTGCATGAGTTGTTCAGACACAGTGCCCCCTTCGTCTGCTACCATCTTTGAGTGCTTCTGTGTCTGGAGAAGACTGTGTTTGTGCCTGTGGTACAGCTACCAGCCAGTTGCTTAGGGACCTTAAAGGATGGATTTGGACCTATCTTCTGCAGCTGGGGGAAAGTCTACTGTGTGTTTGCTAATAGGAATACCATGCGGATGATGCAAATCCATCTCCCTGCTTTGGATTTTCTAAAAATTAACCAAAACTTGGATCTTGTTAAAGACCATATGATTTTTCCAGTTTTATTCATTAGTAATAAAATGAAGTTCTGAACTGGGTCCATTTTAATCAGTCTGAAACAACCTTGAGGTGGTTGTGTGGATTTTTTTTTTCCTTCTTTCAGGCAGAAGGGCAATGTAAGATGGTGGAGTATTTTTCTGAAGAGGAAAAACTCCCTTCAACGTTTCCTACCATTGATTCAGGTGGTAAATTGTTCCTTAGAACAGAAATGGAGTGAACTGATTTAGGAGGGTGAGGTTTCATGTTGCTCTAGGTGAACTGTAAAGTCCGTGAAGGAAGGTGGGGTGGTTCAGGTCTGAGACAGTGATGTGCTTCTGTGTGCTCTGGGACCTGCTCCGAGGCTCCTGTGCAGCAGGAAACCCATTCTGGGCAGCAAGGTAGGCTTGCTCTGGCAAAGGCAGAGCGCTATGGAAATTCATGGCTACTACACGATAAACATACAGGAGCAAATCCTCTTTTTGGCTGCCTCGGTGAAACTGAGAGGGAAGCCTGGCCCTTCTCCCTGGTCCCAGATGCAAAGGGATGTGTTGCTGTGCAAAGCCAGGGAGGGGGATTCCCTTGGCTGGTGCAGGACTTGCGGTTGCACAGGGAGGGAGAGGCACTGTGCCTTTCGGTGGAAGCTGAGGGAAGGGGAACCAGGAGAGCAGAGACAAGCTCACGCTTTTCTTTTAAAAAACATCATTAGTGTAAGGCATGTTTTTAAAGCTACTTGAATAGCAGCAGTGGTTTTGGCTGGCTTTCTGCATTTTAACACCCCTTGGTAGGGTGAACGATGGGAGTGGTGGTGAATGGCAGATGTTACTCTCCCAAAGGCAGAATACCCCAACTAAATGTGTGTTAAGCCATGAGTTTCAGAGGAGGCCACCTCAAGTGATTGTGGGGTATGGGGGAGATGGAGAGCTGTTTGTTCCTCCAGTCCTCAGATGGGATTGTTTGAGGCATTGGGCATGAGTTTTCCGTTTTCTCTCCGCAGGTTCAGTTGTTGCTTGATCCCATCAAACACTCTGAGCCTATAATCAGTATTTAAAGTTGGATGTCTCCCTTTATAGTGTGATATCACCAAATTAGTACTGTACTTTGGAATGGTAATACTTTGTCCTTACAGACACCCAGTTTTGAAGATCTTTCCAGTATAAGCAAAGGTTTAAAGCAAGGCGTGTTCCTCATGTTGTGTAATGTCAGTTGGGGATGGAGTTGGGGATTAAGTCACCATCTGTTTGGGCTTTTTAATCTTATTTATGCGTGAACAGGTGGAAACTTCTGCTTGCTTATACAGCAGTTCTGGAGATCATTTGCTGCAAAATCTGGGAGTGTCTTCTGCGGAGCTGTTGATCTGAATTCCCTCCAGTTTGTTATGCTCAACATCTTGCTGTGTCAGAAGGAAGGCACTAATGTAGATGTCATTTCACTGGCGTATGCTCATCACTTAAGTTCATCATCTAATTACATATGGCACTGGAGAATGCATTGCTGAGAAAAGTTCCTGCAATGCTCTATCCTCAGTGAGCATTGCTGGAGGCTGCACTGTCCTTATGGACCAGCCTGACTTTTTAATCCTTGTTTTGACCTCCCTCTTGTGCTGTGATGCTGAATTTGGATTCAGAGGAGAGTCTCAGCCCTGTCGTGCCAGAAATGGAAATGAGGAGCTTAGACTAAGCAGATGTATTGCCACAGCTTAACGTGTGTAAGGTGAGGTACAACAATTATTTGCACGTATACTCTTTATCTATTGTAAAAGGTTAAATGGATTAGCTTAAACCTCCATCACTGAGGCTTGAGCTAATGTGTCTTATCTCAGGTTTGCTATTGACTCTGTGTGTCCTGGGTGCCATCACCCAGGCTCAGCTGAATCGTCGTAACTCATTAAGCCTGGTAATATGCTCATTTTTCTGAGCCCTTCATAAAAGAGAGTAATGAGCCAAAGGAGGGATTTTTTTTCCTGGCTGCATGTGTGTCTCCAGCCACTATTGATGCCCTGGCAGCCAGGTGAGTTTTTGGGAGGGAGGAAACCAATTGCATTGGCAGTGATGACGCTTGCTTACAGGGAAGGGCTCAACCCCTGCCAGCTCCTATAGCCTGTTGTCCCGGTGCCTTCCCCACTCCTTCGTTACTGGTATTTGCTTTGCAGTACACGTTAGGTGTGGAACTGACTTTCAGCAGGGTTGCCTAATGTGAAGGGTCAGAGAGGGGACGAGAAACCATGCTGACAGCTTCACAGATTCATTTAAGCCTTGGTTTCAGTAGTGGGTGCTTGCAAAGAGAAAACCCACACAAAGTGCTTCTGCCTGCTGGAAACATTTGTGTCTGCAAACACAGAATTTTTTAGTTCTTATCATTAATTGTTGCTTTTAGATCATTGTCCAGCTGCTTCACACCCTGCATGAAGTGAAAAGAATTCACCAGTGGGAAAGATCCACCCAGCGTGGGTCTCTGTAGAGGAACTCAGATGGAGTTCATCTTGGATGGTGTTCAGCTCAGATGGACCCGGCTGGCCATCCGAGAGGAATTTGCACCACACTGGAGCCCATCTTACGTGAGATTTCATTTATCTGCAGGTGCCTAAATGTGCTAGACATGACATCTGCTAGACCGCTGGAGAGAAACTTCCAACGTTGTGATGTTTGGAAGCAAAATGAGTATCATAAAGCCAATATGACGGCAGCAGCTCTTGAACTAAATCCAGGTCTGCATACTAACAGTGCGAACTCCGTATTCTCAACAGGGAAAACTCCTGTTTTCTATGTTACTTTCTACATTACTGACTTCATTGCAGCCTGGCTAACAGCTCTAGCTGTCTAAATAACTTCACAATAATGTAAGATGATCCTGGCTGCTATGTCTCATCGGCTTAGAGTTGTAAACCATATCTTTTCAAGGTCCTTTTCTTTCTTACAGATTCGAACCTATCAGTTAAATGCTGTAGATTGGCTTGTGGGATTAAAACAGGCCAGTCAATACAAAGGGATGCTAATGCTTTGGTTGCTTTTGCTCCTTCATGTCTATGTTTTGGAAACTGAAATATTCATCAGTTCAGCTCTTAAAAACTACAGTCTAGATGCCTGCATCTCTGCTCTCCCAAGACATGCAGAGCTCACTGGCTTCTCTGGGAGGCTTGGGGATGCTTAAATGGGCTTCAAGCTGGAAGTGAGTGTTGCCTTCTCTGTAGCATATGGCTGTAATACTGACCACCATCCTTCAGTTCTGTTTATAATGTATTTCAGATCAGTATTTATAATTAAGAACATTGCCCTTGTCTCAAGAAACAAATCACAGTATTTTGGTACGTATGCAGTCTTCACATTTCCGAAAAAAAAAAAAAATCTTGCTAGCATATCAGATCAGGTCAGGACCGATCCCACCTGACTTAGGGCACTTAGATACAACACTGAAGTTAGGATATTGCCCTTGGCTCCTTCAATAGCCATTACAAGGAGAGGGAGGCTGAATTATCCCCTGATGATGTTCCTTTGCTACAGCAAATATTGCAAAAGACTGCGGATAAGCAGGCGTGTGTGTGTGTGTGTAAATAAATCTGCCTACAACTGGCCTTGGGATGTAATAGTTTGTGGGGCTGGAAGAGCAGAGGCAAAGCTACCCAACTGGCCAGGGTGACCTGTTTTGGGGGCTTTGCATCACCTTGTGCAAGCACGGCACCTTGCTTCAGCGCTCTGACTTGGGGCACCTGTCCCCCGCACCGTGCTGGGCAGGGTAACAAAGGGGAGCCCCAGGCTGGTGCTTGGGTGTCACGGCACCGACCTCCAGGCATGTGTTTTTTGGCTTTAGGCTCCCTGAGAGCGTGCTCTCCTCTTGCGCCGCTCCCCGCCGGTGCCCCGCGTCAGCAGGCCAGCTGGCGCGCCTTGCCTCCACCTCGCGCTCAAAGCCGGGCCAGCCATGCTGGTGTAGCAGGTTGTCTGGAGGCTTTGGATTTTTTTTTTTTTTTAAAAAGTATTTTAGGGTAATGCCAGTGGTTATCTCAACTGCAGATAATTTCTAGGTTAATTTTCCATAATGAGTGGCTTAATGGCTGAGGACCGAATGGATGCCACTGAAGTCCATGGCAAAATCTGCAGGTGGGCTGGGATTTAACTCTGTGTCAGTACATAGCTGGGCTGGCGGCTCCATCAGTGCTCCGGAAAGTCTTACAAGTTGTGAGGGGGTCAGCTTTCTCATGCAAGGCAAGTAGGAGTTTCTGGATGCTATTTAAAACATCTCAGGAGACCTTTAGCTTAATATCTAGGTTAAACTTGAGTGGGTGATCGTGTTGTCCCCGTGTTATTGTTAAGCTCTGATCTTGACAATGGTGTCTTCATAGACTGGGTCTTAAGGCTGTGTATATTTTAATAGCTTTATGCTCTTGGAAAACTGATTTATGAGCAGTAGCTTTATGTTTGTTTATGTGTAGAGTTTATGATGTGAAACAAAATGCATGTTTTTCTTAGAGGCCAAACAGAACAGCTCAGCTCTCAGCCTC
Organism: Pelecanoides urinatrix; assembly: GCA_013400755.1. Lineage (NCBI taxonomy): Eukaryota > Metazoa > Chordata > Aves > Procellariiformes > Procellariidae > Pelecanoides > Pelecanoides urinatrix. The sequence goes on from VZTQ01001389.1 coordinate 76,219, forward strand.
CAAATAACATCCCAGATAATTCATTTTGTTGACAGCTGGTACAACGTGCTGCTAATACAACAGTAGTTTATTACACATTAGCAGCCATGCATCGCTGTCTCAAAGCCCTTTGGCATGCTCTAGTAAATACCACTTTAAAGCACACGGCAGATTTCTCTGGCATGCAGCAACCCTAACGTAGAGGAAGACGGTGAAAGTTTTGCACTCACCCTGCGGCTTGGCCAAAGGAAACCAGTTGTGTCAGTGGTGTCCGAAGCCAGCGTTAACACTGACTTTAGGATTAGGGCCTCTTGCTTGCAGCACTTCTGCAGCTTTAAATAATCTCATAGGAAATGCCTTGCCCTAGCAAGTGTCTCTGGCATTCCTGAGCGCTTGTTGAACAAAATTAAGAGAAGCAACTTGGTGGTTTTTTCTGAGCTTGCTACTGGGCAGCACCAGCTCCGTTGATTGCAGGGGGGAAGTTACGGAGTTCAGTACTTTCCAAAAAGCATTAGTATCCTTGCTTGGTGTTTTCAGTAACGCATTTCACCAGGGACTATGTAATTCTTCACACTTTCACCAACTGTGCAAGGTACCTCTTAACATGAAATGCTTCCCATGAGCTCTTCTTTTCCCTCTGCTTTCTTTTGTACCTAGCAAAGCCCCTCCCTCCAGTGCCCCCTTCTCAAATCTGGCCAAAAGATGAGCATCGCAACCCGCCCGGCGGCTGGCCCATCTGCGGAAAGGCAGGAGGAAAGGAGAGAGAGACAGTCAGAGGTTGCAGACTCCTTTTCCTCCCCCACCCCCTTTCCGTGGCTCAACGTTCACGTGGTCTTCTGTGGGAAAGTTCTGCGAGAGACATGAGCCCCTCTCCTGCGGCCTCAGAGGTAGAAAGAAGGCAGAGCCAGAGCCGAGCTAACGAGACCCTGCTCATCTCTCCAGGATTGTAAATCTCCGGTATCCTAGCTGGTCCCATCCCTCTGAGTTGTAAAGCCGTGGGAAAAGTGTAGGACTAAATTTCGTGCATACGTAACAAGCCTTTAGACTCTTGTTTCCTGGACTCTGGCCTTCCCCAGCAGCGTTGGTGCCTCGCTGTGTAACGAGGGATGGCAGCTCCCTCGTCACATCCCACCTCAGTGGCCCAATGGGGCTGTGGGGTGGCCCTGCTCCGGCCCCCCGCCGGCACGTCCGCCTGGGCTGTGGCCCTCCACGCGCTTTGCCTGCCCTAGCGCAGCATCCATCACTGAAAAACCATAAAATAAGAAAGGGTCTTTATGCCTAAGGGTTTTCCGATATCCAATTTCACACTTTCTCTCCCGGCTCATGTAGTTTTCTGTTTCCCCTGTCTGTTTGGTGGGGTGTTCTAACCGCAGGATTTTTAATTCATGTTCTTTCATGCAGATGAGAAAAGGTTTAGTTTTACACTTGGCTCTTGTGTTAGAGGGAGGAAATCTTGGCATATCCAGTTGTGCATGCTTCATTTAATGCACTTGATAAAAATGTAAGGTTTTGCCATCACAGAATCTGTGCTATGGAAAGATACATCCAGCAGTCACTCCAACTTGTTAACATTTTTAAGTCTATGTGTAAATTGAATTATATTTGCTGGTGATTTACCCGTGATTGATGTTGAGAATCCCATTAGCTTCACCAAACCCAGCTTTTAGGTTTCTGGGTAGCAGAATTTGGTAGCTGGCCTGAAAAATATTATTTTGATGATGCATAACCCTGGCTTCATAACGTGAGTGTGGTTATGCTGACTCCTCTATAACTTCTCTGAGTGACTCCTCTATGACTCTATGATTCCTCTATGACTCTTCTATGACTCTTCTATGACTCTTTTATGACTCTTCTATGACGCTATGACTCTTCTATGACGCTATGACTCTTCTATGACGTGACCATGGTCACTTCATCCAAAGGCTGGTCCATGGCATGGTTGCCTGGGATTGTCCAGCAGCTGATCTGACAAGTCGTCTCCAGTTTTCAGTGTCTCTCCTGGAAGTTCACCTTCTTTCCAAAGCAGCATGTCCGTGTGGGAAGCACACACAGCTTCTTGGCGGCTTTTCGAATTTCCCAAGCACCTGCATCAGAATTAATGAGAGCAAAACGAATTGCAAAGAGTCTTTGTGATGAGTTCTCTTCAGTGAGGGGCGTGGTGGCATGGTCCCATCCTCTTGGCCACCTTCTTGCCCTGCTTGCTGTATTTAACCTCGCATGTAAAATGTGTTTGTAGCACCTCAGAGAAATAACATTTTTGCCTTGCGTTAGCCTAGTGTTTTTGGCTTTTCACAAAGCTGCTTGGAGCCGTTGGTCACACTTTTGTTGGTTTTCACAGGCCAAAGTACCATCTCCGTTTTGTTTAATACTCACCAAATCCTCTCATGAATATTCTCCCATATGTTCATTTTGAATGTACACTGACGGGTATAAGCTGATCCATACATACCTGAATTCTGTTTACATTTTATTGCTTTCAGTGCTGGTATCATTTTTGGTACCATTTTGGCCTGCTGCATGTCAGTTTAAACATCAATCACAGGTGGTTTCAAACTCACCTCTTGCTGTAGCTTTTCTGTATCTCCTTGTCCTCCTGGTAGCTGCAGTCTGAGGGCTCTGCTGGTGCTGGCAAACTCTCCCAAGGATGCTCTTGCAACCTTCCCTGCCGAGCGGTGCTTGGTGTGGGTAGCAGACACGTGCTGCACTGCCTTGGGGGGCTCTGAGGTCTTCTAGCTGTTCTGCCACGGAGGTTTTTCAGCGTTGCCGTGCCCACAAGGCCAGAGTCTCTACAGTCCCATACAGAAGAGGATGAGACCAGAAAATTCTTTTAAAATATCCCAGCGCCCTCAGATATTTCACTTCCACAGGAGTGCAGATGGCCTCATCTTACTGGAATAGGTAACTTCATAAAAAAAGAGCCCATTCTGGAAAAACTCATTGTTGGTAGCAATAACGCTACTTTCTCTCTGTTTTCTGGGGTGAAGTGTCAAATCATCTCTGTTCAGCATCTGCGTTTAGCAACACATTTCGGTTCTGCTTTGCCCGCGGGTGAAACGCCTCGCTAGAGTGCAATGAAATCACATTTCCCCACAGATCTTGGCACAGATCTCTTTGTGAAATGCTGGTGCTAAAATGCTGCTGTCCCTCCAGCCTGAAGATGAACATTGAAGCGTTGCCCGTGGTCCGGAGTGGGAATAGGACTGTGATGATCCTGAGCAGACTGCAAGCGTGTGGGGGTGTAGGAACTGACTTTGTAAACTCCCATGGTGCACCAAGAATTTCACAAATAAAATAGCAAAAAAACCTGTGTGGCAGGGAAAAACCCTGCTTTTCTCCTCAAATCATTAAATTCTCCTATCGTGAGACATAGTCACCTTAAACGTGCACCTAAAGACAGCCAGATTTTAGCATTATTGGGCTCTTTGTTTTCCTTATCCCTTAGGAAAACAAATTATCCGGCAGTATCAGCAGCTCAGTCTGCATCTTTGGGAGGATTTTCTCGCACACAGATTTCTACAATTAAGAGCATTGACACCAAGTTATTGGAATTTGCTGTCCGTTGTTGGTTTTTTTTCTTTTCTTTTCTTTGTGATTAAATGGCTCAACTTCAGAGGATGAGCCCTGGGTGTATGGGCTGCTTTGTTTATCCCTATCAGGGATGGGGATGGAGGGAAAGGGAACATGCATCAAAATAGTGGGTAATCTCAACTGGAAAATATTTAAATATTAAAAATGTCAGATCCATTTTAGTATTTCTTTAATATGACGCATCTACAATGGCTCACATTTAATTTCCGGAGTCTATGGGCTTGTGTTTAAGACTACAACAAGCTTTTCTCCCAGTGATGGCCGGGCCATCTGCCACTCTTCCCTAGTCCTCACGGCTGGGTGGCTAAATAAGAAGGAGTCATTCAGCTAACCTCAGCATCTGCCAATTGTGCTTTCTCAGTGACCTTTCCAAAAACTGATTTCTTTTTGACTAAAAATAAATTTTACATTACCAAGCTGAAGAGGCAGACTTCCCTTTGCATTTTGAATAACAGCTTTGTTCCAAAATGTCTCTTGGCTCCTGTGTAATGAAAGCCTGACATTAAAAAAAGGTGTTTTAAATTGGTGCTGGGTATTGGCTGATACTCAAAATACAATAGGACAGTTGAGCTTCTGTGCTATCTTGTGACATGCCATCATTAGCACCTCATGAAATGGAGGGGAGGGAGAATAAAAACACTCAAACATTTCTGGAAACCTTCCTTGAACTATTTTTTTATGTAGGAATTTTCACTTTCAGAGTGTCTCTGTTTCAAACCATTTCACTGTAACGACACATCTAGCTGTTGACAAAAAATTTTCAGGCAGCTCTTACTTCTGAGGCTTCTTCTCTCTTTCCACCCAGGGGTGAGCAGTTGGTGTGACGATGACGATATCCAAAATGGGAAACGGACTCTGAATTGATCCACTTCCTCAAGGAAAGCCTTTCCTTTTGGGGTTTGGCATGCATATATATGTACGTGTGCATACATATATATACACATGTAAAAGCTTGGCCTGGAGTATGACAGTGATGGTCCTTAAAATGGAGCTGCAGAAGCAGGGAAAGGGCAGGTGGGATTTCGAGGGCGCCGGGCTGTGATGGTTTGCTTTCTCAGCTTCTGCCATACAAGAAGTTCAATGAAGAGCTTCCAGAGCCAGAGCTACACGAGCCAGTGTGTCTTTGCATGCAGTACCATGCTAACAGACTGGAAACCGGGCTCCCAAAATCATAATTCCTGCTTTATATCTGTATGTAAAAATGCATTTGCAATATGTGTCTGTTAAATCACTGATATAATTTCAGATGGTTTCCTCTAATGTTTACAGACCATTTCCCAAAGCCAACCCAGTTCCATTGTATCTTTTTTCTCTTGTAATAAATACTTTCAAGATAAATATTAATTTTTCCTGGCTTTTGTGAGAGCCAAATGGCAAGATGACAGACCTGCCAGCCTTGCAAATGTAGACTTCTTATCAAGAAGGAACACTACTACATGGTAACCATGTGTGGTTGCAAACTGACCATGCTAAAGGGAGAAGGCAGGAAAACTGACCTCTCTCAGCTTCGCTCAGACAAGGGCTCGGCTTCTCATTTTGCCTATTCTTTGGCTTTTCTCCAACTGCTGTGTTGTTGAACTTTTATTTTCCCCATAATCAGGCTGATATCATAGGGATTTGCATGGAAACTGATGCCCTCAGCTCATCTCAGTGCCAGAATTACAACAGTCTCTTGTTCCTAATGGAATAAAGATGTAAAATCTCCAGACGGCCCCAGTTCATGTGGTGAGTGATTTGCTAGCCTATATGCAGAGCCCAGTTTGATGCCTTTATCCAATTTCATGAAAACGGAGGAGAAGTAAGAAAAAAAAGTATATATTTATGTGGTGTGTGCGTGTATACATGTTCATCGGATCAGTGTTTCTCTGCTGCTTCTGTTTGCAATCTCCATGGGACGTTGCCTCTGCCACCTGGGCAATCCCATCCTCTTTTGGGCTGTGTGAAGCAAAGACCCCAGGATGCTTGGTTATCCCCAAATGGAGCAAAGATGCCTTTGTTTTGGGACCCTACAGATATCTGCTGCTGTGTCAGGCTTCCTGCAGATTCAGGCAAGCATCACTAATGGCTTCTAAGTTTTGCTGAAGTTGTTGGGTACAGCGTCCAGCCCTTTTGGGGGTTAACTTCTTGGTTTAAAGGAAGTTTGACCCCAAACTCTACCAGCTGAAGTAGACCATTCCTCCTCCCTCTAGCAGTAGGTAAAGGGATGTTCAGGAAATGGTAGGACTGGTAGAATGAAAACCCACTAAAAAGCTCATGCCCTCTGGCTTGGGTACCCTTATTTGGTACCATCAAAGAAGGGCTGGCAGAAATGGGTCCTGAATCACGTGCAGATATGCTGGATAGATGGATTATAGTGTTAACAATACTGTCACTCATCCAGAGGAAAGAAGCCGATAGATAGCCCTCATGTGTCTTGCCCCTTCTAGCATATTTCATTCCTGCCCAAAGCTTTGGGAAAAATAAACTGCTTTTAACAGAAGCTTGCCCAAACAACACCCAAATATTGACACAAGGCTGTTGCTGCACGGTGAGATTGAATCTACCTGGCTCGTCGGCTCGCTCCTTCGGAAACCAAACCGCAGTCCAAGCTGCGAACAAGCTGTAGTGTTGACGCTCCCGCCTGATGCAATTTGAAGCAGCCGATGCAGGAATGTGCACCGGAGAGCCAGCTCAATAAAAATCAAGACCTACTTTAGCGGTGGATTATGTGTAAGCCACAGTCATTTCAGCTTTCAAAGGCTTGGCTTCAGACAATTTTTTCCTATTTAGCTCACTACTTGCTTTAACCAGAGCTGAGAAAGCTGCTGACTCCGTACTGTGAAACCTCAGCGACCTGGACAAGAAGCTGATGTGACTTAGTGCCAGCGCCATGCTTGAAGTTACTGGCTGTTGTGTCATGATGTTCAAAAGACCCCGAGCTCCTACACTTGACCTCACGTGAGAGTCTCTCCTGGTGGTCCCCATCTGCAAGCCAAATCAACCCAAGTCCCTAGCAATTTCAGGGAAATGATGGCGGTTTGAAATAATAGGCTTCACATGGGTCCTTTTCTTCCAAATCAACCCAAGTCCCTAGCAATTTCAGGGAAATGATGGCGGTTTGAAATAATAGGCTTCACATGGGTCCTTTTCCTGGGCAAGTAAGCTTGAGTGGATGGTTTCTCCTCCAGCAGGCACACAGGTATTCGCTCCTTATAAACCACACAGAAAGAGTCCCTCCCATTTGTGGTTTTTTTCATAAGCTTGCAACCCTGAGCACTACAAGATGCTTCAGAGAAAGGAAATAGAGAGTTTCAAGGTGTGCTTGGGGAGGAATCCTGCCTTTTCCTTGGGGCTGCTAAAGTTGCCCAAAATCTGGGGCTTTTCGGCTGTTGGGTGTGCAGGGGTTGTGGGAAGGGGCAGTGGGTGGACACCTGCAGCTCTTTCCTGGCCTCCGTCCTGACATGAAGGGGGTCTCTGAGGGGTGTCTGCCCCCCCGGGGACACCCCTTGCAGGCAATGAGATCCCCCCCAGATCCATCAACAGGCACAGTAAAAGGGTCTATTTTCACGTGTGTCAAAATTAGGGACAGAAAAGTAGTATTTATTTACGTAGTATTTGTAGGTGCTTTTCTGGCTTTCATGGGAGACATCCTCTTTCCACTCTCTCTCCCCCCATCCACCTTCTCCTCTCCAGCCTCCCGTGCTCCCCCCTTGCATCCCCCTGACGAATTACTCCTGCCATCAGGAATTGGGGCTGGCAGGCTCTCCTGCGGCCGCAGGGACCGGCCCCGGCAGCTGCGCGAGAGCCGGGGTGGTGCAGTTTGGGTGTCCTCCAGGCCCCTGACTCACTGCAGGGGGGTGCGGGGGGGGGGACCGCATCCCTCCCGGGGACCTGAGCCACTCCAGTTTGAACTCCAGGCCCCTTTCCACCTCTTTCCCATCCACTTTTGGGTTTTAGGATTCAGAGAGGAGGAAGGGCTCTCCGAAAGGGACCGGGGTTGCAGATGGATGCTGTCATGCCCCGGCACGGCGCTTGCCACCCGCCCTGCTTGGGAAAGGCTGTGTGAACATTTTTTTCCGCCTGGTCGGCCATGTTGCTTTGGCATGACTCAGGAGTGACCAACTTTGCTTGAAATAAAGACGTCTTGCAAGCAAGCATCCCTCTTCCAGAAGGAAGTGACTCACTGGAGATGTGCCTCCTCCCTTTTTGGGTGCAGCCCCCAGCTCTGATTCCCTTCGGAGCCCTTTTTGGGTGTCTTTCACCCCAAAACACGTGCTGAGTTTGAGAAGCAGATTTCACATCCCAGGCAAAATTCTGCTCCCATGCACCGCGTGTGGGCCAAGTTGCTCTTCGGTCCCCTGCAGGCCACATCCAAGTTCTCCATTTTGGATTGAGTTCATGTGTCAGACGAGGTTTAAAAGGCACTGTTGTGAGCATTTACTCTGATTTTCTGTGCTTAACGTACACCCTAGGATTTCTTGCAGTATTTCTGCTCCAAGCCCGTAGTCTGTGGCTGGTCGAGGACACAGGTCTGCAGCCAAGATGAGAGGCGGGGGCCTGTCTCTGTGACCGAATATTGGCAGCAGCCGATCGTAAAAGTTCTCCAGCATGTGGAAAGGCTTCCAAAGCTTTTAAATTACTGACTGCACTGCTGCTTTTGCTGACAAAAACTTCTGTTTCTGCAAGATGTGGATGCCGAAACCGGGCAGGGGGAGAAGATGCTTGAGACAAGGAGCCGCAGCTGCCTACAAGCAGAGCACTGAGCCGGTTTTAGGCTCTGAGACCCAGGACCTTGCTGGAGGGAAGTGCTAGCCCAGGGTCAGCACCTAACCCAACCCCGTCCCCGAACACCTCTCTGCTCCCCAGCAAAGCACCTTTCTCACCGCTGCCCTCCGAGGATCCCTTCCGAGGCGTCCGCTATTGCACAAAGGCAAGGGTCTCCTTGATGCTCAAAGACGCCCTGTGACCACCGGGCTTTTAAAAGTTAAGTATTGCAATGCAGACATTTTTATGAAAAAATTGGAAATCATAGAATCATTAAGGTTGGAAAAGACCTCTAAGTTCATTGAGTCCAACCGTCAACCCAACACCACCATGCCCACTAAACCATGTCCCTAAGCACCTCATCTACACATCTTTTAAATACCTCCAGGGATGGTGACTCCACCACTTCCCTGGGCAGCCTGTTCCAATGCTTGAGCACTCTTTCAGTAAAGAAATTTTTCCTAATGTCCAATCTACACCTCTCCGTGCTTAAAAGATACTGTTTCACTCCCATAAAATGTCACTAATGGTGACAGAAATATTAGTACTCATAACCATTTCTTTTCATTGCAAAAAAGTGGAGACTTAGCAGTAAATTACAGCCAGAGAACTGGTATCTTCTCACCCTGGACATGTGCACCATGGCTTGGCTGGGTGTCTTTATAGTCCACTTTTACCAACATTAATGGTGCCTGTGGAGATAAACCTCTGTGACAGAAATGTAAGATTTAGCTTCAGATTGACTTTACAGGGGAATAGCAACTGTAGACTAATTTTGTCTTGGAGGTTCACAAACGTAGGGCTTGGGTTTGGAAAAAAACATGTTAAATTTGTGTATACCATGTCTTAGTCTCTGTTTGCCTCACACTGAACTGCTGCATCCATCAAGAAGATAGCTGCAGCATACAACAGCGTGAATAAAGGAGGTTGGAAAATCTATCTATTGCTTTATGTAGTCCACTGAGAAAGGAGAGCATGCTCGGGCACAACAGCCCCATGGGGGCTGAGATGTTCGGGTTGAACCGTCTCCTTAGGAAGCTCAGGGATGCTCTGGGAAACAGAAGGAACAAGTTAGCTTGCTTCTGAAATGCAGCATCCTCTTGATTTCCTAAAGGAATGGTGGGTCCTCAAGGTTGCAGTGGAAGGACGGAGTGGTTTCATATCCCCCCCCAAATCTGGTGTAACTGCGGGCTGCAGCCCAAGGGGTGGCTCCCCTCTCTCCACCCCCACATGTCCCCTCCCAGCCCTTGGGTGGGAATCGGTGCCCCTGGGCTGTGCTTTGCTTTGGTGGGTGAGTTTTCTGTTTGGTTCATTGACTTATTCAGCATGCCCAGTAGCCCCACAGAGGCCCTATGTTGGTTTTGCAAGGGAAATGGTAGTCACCTGGAGCTGGAACTGGAGCTGGGGCTGTGTCTGGGGAGGGGAGTGACATCTCTCCTCACCTCTCCCCTCTTGCCAGGAACCTGCAGGTGCACCAGATCAGTGTCAGATGAGTGTGGGGCCATAGGAGTATTTTCCTCTCTTCCCTTTTTTGTTTTTTTAAATAACCCCATCCGAACCTGTAGTGAGGTAGGAGCTAATCCTACTGCAAACCATTTAAATGGCAAGTGTTTAAACATCTGAAGTTGGTTTTAAATGAAGTAAAACCACAGGAGAAGCAGCAGTCACTGGCTGCAGCTTTACAACCTGAAACCTGAGTGAGCTTGGGCACAGCAGAGCGTTTTCACAGGATAGAAGAAATGTCCTCGACCTTTCAGGCAGTGCTGTGACTTTGTGTGAAGATTTAACCTCAGGTGGGAAACAAATTGAGGCACAGAAGGAGATGAAAAGCTCTCTTTCTTCTCTCTGTCCGTGGAGGGAGAGGGGTGTGTGTGTGGCTGAGCTCTGTTGCTGCTGAGGCACTAAGAGCCAAGCAAACGGCAGGAGATCGGTTCAGCTCCATCATTTGCATATGTGGCTTAGATTTGAATACACAAATTTTGATACTGTCAGGCAGAACAAAAAATCTGTGGCATAGTTACTGCAGCTACCTGTATTCTGGTACTTAGCTAATGCTTAAAAAAATGTGTTCTCACATGGACGTTGGGAAATGCCTGGGGTGGTGGGAAGGGGGATCCCCGGTGGTCCCTGGTTGAGGGTGGTTATCAATCCCTGCTCGCTGGCCAAGCAGCAGCACCGTGGGGCTGCGGTGCTGCTCCTCGTCCCCGTCTGAGAGGCTGGGGTCTGGCGAGGGATGATGTGGCTCGTCACGCTCTCTGTTTTCAGTGAGCCCTGGGTCCAGAGCTGCCCCGATCCGAGTCAGGCTGCAGAGAGCCCCAGAGGGGACTCGTGGCTGCTGCATTGGTGCAATGGGGCAGCACTGGTGGGACAAGACTAGATTATATATCCTGCTCTGAAAGGATTTCTGGCAACATGGAAAATCCTGCAGAAGGAGGAAAACATAATTAATTACAGTGCTAAGAGTACATGAAGGGGACTCCAGCTAATGGAGAACCTGGTCATCTCCATTGTACTGCTTACAGGTGATCTACATCAGTAACTTATTTTGCTACCCCTGTTCCTGCACACTTGTGTGACTTTAAGCAATTGCACCTCATCTAATCGTGTCTTTCTGGATAGTTAGTTTAATTTGTGGCATACCTTCCTGCCTTCGCTGAGATTTTTGTGCTATGTCCTCTCATTTTTATCTTCTTATGATCAGTCTGCAAGGAGCACTGCTCCTGCCTGAATAACATGCTAACCTTGGATGCCAGCTGCTTGTTCTTTTACACCAAGATCCCAAATTTTCTCTGGCCAAAGCTGATATTGTCTTAAGTCCACTGAGTCCAATATAAATGATGTTCTGGCCTTGGAAACGTGAGGCTGCTGGCAGATTTGACCCAAGCTTCTCCTCTTCCCCATTTGTGAGCAGAAGGCCAGAAATGCTCCAGCACCTTCTCCAGCATCCCCCCCACCCCATCAGCTGCCTTGGACTTTGAGGCATCACAAAGTGGGGAAAAGCTCTCCAGACCTTCCCAGCAGCCCAGCTGTGAAATGCCCCAGCTAGAACCAGTTTGTACTGATTTTGCAAGACTTTTGAAAGACTTAGAAACTGGTGGTCCAAGGCTTGCCCCTCAGTGGTAATGAGACTCATGCAAGCAGGAGTCTTTGAGGACATGTCCAACTAAGCAGGAGCAAACACATCATGGAGAGATTATTAAAAGGATATTAAAATATTTAATAATGACAAAGTGGCTCAAAAAATTGCCAGGGGAACAGCTCGCAATCCTTCCACTGAAGTTCTATTTGATAAGAAAAAGGTCAAATAGCAAACTGCTGAGGACACATATACTTAGCCAAAAATCATGTTAGTATCTTTCAGGATGGTGTCTCTGATTTGCTCAGGTCAAACAGTCATCTATGTTTTTGTCTGCCTTCCTTAGACCTGAATATTTTAGGAAGCTAAAGCTATGACAAGTATTCAAAACACACCAATGAGACTCCAAACTGTCTCAAACCTTATTTCAGAGAAGACATCAGAAATTATTATTCTTTTCTTTGCCTTATGGCATTTTAATCCTTTTCTTGACTTGTGTCATATTTTTAAAAGTTTCCCAGCAACCAGAAGGTCTGGAAAAGTCTCTTAAAAAGAAGGGGGAAATTTCACTTAATGTGGGTCTCCAAACAGACTTTCATGATCTCTGAATAAAAACTGAGTGCTCCAAAATCAATAACCTGGAGCTCAGAAGGGGAAGAAAAAAACATTTTCTTCAGTTTTGATCGTAGTTAAGCATGTTTGATCGGTGCCTACGGCTTTGCCAGGTGCTCTGTGTGCCACTGTCTTTGTTGGTGTGTAGATATTCACTATCTAGACAGGTTTCTTTCTGAAGTACTGTTAAATCAGGTAGGAATTTCTCAATTTGTTCTCTTCTACTTTGAGATTTAAGGAACTGGTCAGTAAGTCATTCTGGACTTCAGATAAGCTCTTTGATTTCACCTTAGCCCTCTCGAGCAGGTATTGTGACAGCTACATAAGTCCATGGTGAGCAATGACAGTCATACAGGTACTTCCAGCTATTTTTGTAGCCCTTTCGTAGCTCTTTCACAGCATTACGAGCCAATTCTCACCTGCTTTCTCTTCAAATATTCCCCAATGATGAGAGACTAGTTTTGGGCTCATATGCTTTAGATTAGATATTAGGAAGAAGTTCTTTACTATGAGGGTGCTGAGACACTGGAACAGGTTGCCCAGGGAAATTGCGGATGCCCCCTCTCTGGAAGTGTTCAAGGCCAGGTTGGATGAGGCTTTGAGCAACCTGGTCTAGTGGAAAGTATCCCTGCCCATGGCAGGGGGGTTGGAACTAGATGGTCTTTAAGGTGCCTTCCAACCCAAACCATTCTGTGATTCTATGTTTCTATGCTCCAAATCACACGAAGCCCCTTCTTGCATTCACCATAAATACAAACCAATGTCCCTTGCAAGCTTCCCAGAAGGTCAGGAGCTGCACTGCCATCTCACACAAGCCCCCAGATATATTCAGCAAAGAAGGGCAAGCCACACCTTTGTTTTGTAATGATTTTGTCCAATGCAAAGGGACACAAACATGCCATTTTCCTCCTTTTGTATTGTACCACTGTGTATGCGGAGACCGGTGTTTTCAGAGGTGGTGTTGTACAAGCCCATATATCATATAGGCATAATCAAATACTCTCTCTGTGCACAGCAAAACAAGTAGGTCCAGAGCTGTGGAGAGCTGGGACAAACCAAGAGTGCAACAGCCCTGCCAATCTCATCTTGAAAAACCTTAACCCTAGCTGTCAGTGAGGCTTCTCAGCTCTTTCCAAGCCTGGAAATGTAAAATGACTTTCTGTGAGTTCTGCCCTGTGCATTTCTTCCCAATGCAACCATTGCCTTTGAGGAAGTGCTTTGCCAGAGGTGAGGTACTTGTCCACCTGCAAAGGTAGAGCCTGAAAAAGCTCTTTGGTGGAGCAAGATCTGTGTTGGGGAAGGGGGAGGAACGATCTGCTGATGGAGGACTTGGTGGTAAAATTATTGTTTTTTTCTGGTTTTTTACAGGCAGGAGGAGCTGACAAATCCATCCCATCTGTGCTTTTTGTGTGGCATTACAAAATTAGAAAGTTGTTTTTCAATGAACGTGAAATTGCTGAAGAATAGAAACTGAAGTGCCATAAATAGTGCTGGGCTCTTTGAAGCCACAAAGAGGAGGCTGTTCTGCTGGGAGATGTCAGGCCTGGGAACACGGGTTTTCTTTGTTCGTACGCCATTATGAAGCTGCTGACGTACTTTGAGCACAGCTCCCAGATTTGTTTGTGCTGTTAACTTGGGATGAAGAGGAAATAGCAATGGACTGTGAGTGGGGGCCAAGAGAGATCCAAGTCCTTCAACCCACCTGGCTCAAAGGGGCAATGGTCTTCCAAGACACATGGTAGAGTGAAGAACAGGTCTGCAAGTAAAATTTGGAAGGGGCAAATTATTTGAGCCCCCTGAAGAGTATTATGTTTCTGTGTTGCCTCAGGAGGCATAAAGAAATGCCAGTTCTTCCTCTTACAAGGTATGTTTGGTCTCCAATGTCCTTGTCACCATTACCAGTAGGTTTTGCATTGGGGATGGTGGTAGCTGACGCAACGGGGCACCCACCTGTAGGTTGTCCACCCCTCCTGAAAACAGCATTTTAGTGCCCTGTTTGAGCTGTTTGGCTCAAAATGCAGCTGAAGAAGCAACAGGCGCTGATGGGGTTAGTGCTGAGCCTGGCAGAATCACGGGCAACTTCAGTTGGATGCAACTCCCCAAAGGCATCACCTAATCAAAGATGGTTGAACTGAGCCCAAACACACACGAGACAACTGTAGGAGCCCGTTATGTTTTATCTGGTGCAAATGCACGTCTTTGGGGAATCGAGACCCCATCCTACATCCCTGTCTGCTTTCTGGATGGAGGATGTCTCAGCTTGAAACTTGGAACTGCTTTCTCCCCCCCAGCTGTCCATGGCTGTGCCCCAGCTTCGCACAGCCCCTGCTCGGCTTTCAGCATAGGAAATGAGGATGGTCATTAAAACCCACTGACCTTCAAAAGAGCCCCAAACTAAACCCTAACAATATTTTTAATAAAGGGTAAGGTGCTGGATCTGAAGGCTTGCCGGATAATGGCACAAGAGATGCTTGTAAATGGGAACTCTATTAAACTTTATGAAAGGACTCGCAGGAGCAAGGGCTGTGCCTTTCAGCCTTGTCATGGGAGAACCACTGTAATAAAACTTAGTTTTTAAACTAGGCTACAGAAAGCAGGTTTAAACGCTGTCAGTGTTTTTATTATATGGGTATGCACAGAAACGTTTTCTTAACTAATGAACACATGGTGAAGTCGTTAATTGGTTTTAGGTGCCTGTGAGCCTCTGTGCATTGCACTGTTTAATTGCTTGCTCAGTTTTTAGTCTGTGAATGGTGCAGGAATAAATGCCCCATGGAGCCGAGCTTGAGGACAGACAACCACAACGCAAGAGGGTTAGGTGCAGTTTCTCCAAGGAACAGTAGCCAAGATCTGGGGGAAAAACCTGCCAAAATCATCAGCTGAAGTAAGTAACTCAAGAAGGAGCCAGGCAGGTTCCCAGAGCTGCAGGGTATGAGGTAAAGCCATTAACAGGATTTTTGGTTTTAAGATAATGAGAGATTGGTTAGCGGTTGGGATTTCCTGGACTCACAGGGCTCAGGAAATGCTAGAAACACAGACGTGGATGGCTCGCCTGGGGGAAGCGGGTGCAGGGGCTGCTCTGTGCCCACCACCAGCCTCCTCCGCCCCAGCGCCCACCCAATTCCCTGCAGCACGAGGTGCCTGGCAGGGGGGTCCACACCGTGCCGGTGGTCACCCAGCCAAGGGAAGGTGAGCTCCCCGGTTTGGGCTGGCCCCCCGCCCGCTTGGCAGCCATGGGGCAACGGCTGGTGGTCTGCACCCAGAGGAGGATGGGGTTACCTCCAAAGCAGGGGGTCTTTTGAGTATTTTTGTTATATTCCCTATTCTTCCAGTTATTTGGACAAAGGAGCTGGTTCTTTTCAGAGATAAAACTCACAAAACCCAGCCGGTGACCACAAGAGCACAATGGGGTGTCTGCTTGCAAATTGTAACTTCTGGGGTTTTAATGCCAAACTCTGTCCTTGCATTTGGAGGAGCTGGAGAGAAATTTTTGATTTTAAGTGTTTTCTGACAGGGTTGTGCTAAAAAGATGGAGGAACGCATAAAAATGAATTGTCCACTGACTGTAGGGTCTAAGTGTGGGCAGACACAGAAACAGGCTAGTGTGTGCCGGCACCCTGCTGAATAGCCAGCAGGACCTTGGATGATGGATTAGTCTTCTTATTGAGCTTCTTGTTTGTCTGTGTCCTTAGGTTCCTCCTGCTTTTCTGCATGCCGGGGGCTGGAGCTGACCCTCTCAGATCTGACCAGAGGGCTGCCATCCTGCTGCCCTTTTGCGCGTGGTGGTTCCTGAGTGATGGGAGCCAACATATTTGCCATGCCCACCGGGAGAGAAAAGGTATCCCCTCAAAATCCTCTGATTGCTCTCTCCTTGTTCTTTTTTTTTTAAATATGCATGAGGTACACATAGCATAAATCAACAGAGCCCATCAGCCCAAATGAAGGGGGTGATCTTCAGGTGGGCATGCAAAATGGAGCTGGACCTTTCCTAAAGCACTTTGTTACAATTAGGTTGTGCTAAAACTGGCACGTAGGTAGAATTGCATCTGGCTGCACAAGGGTTAATGTGATGGTAGGATGTCTCTTTGCTTTGAGTTTTCTTCATAAGCAAAATAAATAGTAATAAAATAACTAGCTTTCCAGAAAAATAAGGTTAAAGCGCACTGCCAGCTGTATCTTCACAAACACCACAGCATCTGAACTGAAAATAAATAATGTTCAAACCCCAACTATATGTAATGGAACTAGTTAATTTTATCCCTATGGGTAAATTCTCTCTGTCTTTGCCTCCCTGAAGAATTTGCTTTATCTTGGTGCCTTTCAGTGTTAACCGAGGCTCCATGACTGATGCAAAGATATTGGGAGTTTCAGTTACTAGAAAGGGATATTCAAACACTCAAATATTTGTATGCACTAGCCCTTGTTAAATTAAAACTGTCTTAATCGCAAGAATCTTAATTCCTATCTTAATTCCTAATGTAATCCTGTACCGTAACACTTTAATGCCATCTGAGAAAGCCCCTGTTTGTTTCATTTCCCCCCTCCCTTTCCTGCATGAGGCATGCCTGCCTCACGGGGGCTTGGGAGCGTCCTGGGATATCCTTCCCACTGTGGACAAAGCTGGCTGATTAGCATCCGCAAGAAAATATCCCAAATAACAAGGTTAAAACCAATGAATTCTCCCCACTTGCAGTGATCCTACTCAAGCAGGAGGTAAGAAACGGGAAGAAATGGTATATGACGTGAGCTAGACCCTAAAGCAGAGGAGGACAAGGTTAGTGGCTATCCCACTAGTTAGGGGCGCGGGTGGTTCAGCACGTTAGTTGGGTGGAAAGCTGGTGGCAACGAGCCTCGCTGCCTGGAGGGAAGTGGAGATTCTGGCCTGGGGACTGGTCCCTTACAGGGTGGGTCCATCCAAAACTCTGGAGGTTAAGAAAAATTTAAGGGCCAAGCGAAGGAAACTTACCTGGTTTTGGATAGAGTGTGAAACTTGAGCAATTCAAAGGGGGTTGATTTTTTTTTTTTTTAAACCCGTAAGATGTTGGATTCCTGTTTTGAGGAAAAATGACTAAACTTTGACATTCTCTGCCTTGCCAGCCCGAGTTTCTCACATTCACACACATGCTTTTCCTAGAAGAAATCATCCAGAGAACAATGTGCCTTTTGTTAAGAGCAGCCGGTTGAGTTAAATAATGCTGCTTTCAGACTCCTCCACGATAATGGAAAAAGTTTCATGACCTTTTGGTTTGCTGTCTGCCACCATCTCAAGTTAGGCTGGGTTTTGCAGGCTGCGGGGTGACAGACAGGATGCCCTGGGCCCTCTGACAGGGTGTGTTTGGTTTCTGGAGCATGCGCTGAGCAGGTTTCAGCTGAAAGCACAGGGAGACGCTGCCCTGCAAAGCCCTGGCCGCGAAGGGTGAGAGCGGCTGGGGAAGAGCTGCTGGGTGGGATGCGGAGACGCCAAGTCTAGAGTCTGACACCTACTCAGAGCCGTGCTCCACGGCACTTGAGAGGATTAAATAGAGACAGAAAAGAGCTCTTTTAGGGTCTCTTCTGTCTCGGTCTGTGCCTGGGCACACTTATTCTTGACCACTTGCTTTTGTTTGCCTCAGCTTGGCCTTTGGATTGTTTCCCACCCCTTTCTAGCCAGCCCTCTCATGTCGCTTTCTGTTCTCATTTATTTTAGCAAAGTGAGCTCTCCTCTCCTGCTTTCCCTTTCCTTCTTCATCGTTTTTGGTGGTGGTGGTGGAGGGAAGGATCTTTTGACTTTTTGTTTTTTTTCGGAGAATAGCTGCTTCCTTTTTTTTCACCCTGCAAATCACATTACTGAGGCAACGTACTTTAGACGAGGGTGCACACCGGTGTAGGAAGCTTCTAAAAACCACATGCTGACTACAATTTCTGTAACGGATTTTATCACAGGTGTGCTGTGCGGAGTACGCAAATAGCTTCTTAAAAGGCTCACGTGGTAGGTCGTTGTGAGGGTGCTGCTTAGGCATTAATGTAATGACTTTCTCCAGCTGCTTAGTGTAAATTACTGGCTTGTTTTAGCAAATCGCTTGTGATCACTTTTAGTCAGGCCATCCAGACCATGCTGAGACAGGAACGGGGCGGGAGGGGTGTGTGTCTCGTTTAGAGGACTTGCATATACTAGTGTGCAAGAGATTTAACTTGTGTATAAAGTAAGTGTCTGCCCACCTATGAATCCTGAGCCACTTTAGATGGTGTACTAAAGAGAAAGGATGATTAAATAAAAAAGGCTAATAGGTTTTGACCTGCTTTTGACACATTAAAGCACCAGAATCTTTCAACTGCTTTGTAAATTATTGAGCTGCATTTATAGAGAAGTTTTGCTTATATTTTGTGATTCCAAGTATTGGATTAATGACATAAGATACTAGTTTTAAATGATAGCTTGGCCTTTGGCAGTATCTAGCTCTTCTCTCACTGAATAATTTTTAGCTATTCATTTGCACATGGATAAAAATTCACAGTTGTTGAATTAAAAAGCAGAGGAGAAAGGACACTCTATGTTTTCATTGCATTATAAAACTTACTAATGAGTTTAGAGCTATAACATCACATGCTAAAAACCTAAATGAAAGAATATTTACTTCTTGGCATCCAATGCACAAGCAGCATTAACGCCAGCCCATGTCTGGGTATGCATGCTGCAGTTCAGGGCTTGGCTCCTTAGTGTTGTGGTGTGGATTTTGTGCTGTGTTAATCCAGATTTTTTGTATTTTAAGATCTTCTGCTTCTAACCTGTCCTGCTTGCAAAAGATCAGACCCTACAGAGGCTCCTTGGTCTGCTGGGACTATTTGCAGCAGAGAAACGAGTGATTCGGGGCGGTGATGAGATTTTTTCTTCTGAGCTGGCACTAAAGGACAGGAGAGCTTTGAGTTCTTAAATGCAGCACAACAAAGAGGGAAACCTGCTGTTTCATGAGCATGGAGACTTTCTTGAGTGAAATGGCAGAATGAGGTGACTTAAAAATGGCAGAATAAGGGAGAATAAGGTGACTTCTCAAAAAATTCTCTCAGTGGCGCTTGCAGTGACCACCCCCATTTCAACTGCCCCATCAGTCTGTGCCTGTTCAGTGCTCAGCTACGACCTTCGCAGAGGATTTGTGAAATCACAGTGAATTGGCGTTCCTCCCTGTCACATGCTATGCTAGCAGGAGTGGGAACTGATCTCCATCCTCTTCAAATGAGAAGATAACACTGGAGGAGGAGTCGGTGATGCCACAGGGAGCAGCTGCAGCCCCATGTGCACCAGGTCAGCATGGCCCTGAGTGAGCGAGCGAGAACCGCGAGGCGGGGGCCTCTTTCCGTGTTTGCTCTTCCTAATATTATTGCTGCCCTCAGATGTCAGCTTACAGCTGGTTCGGCGTGCCTCCCCACCCACTGCAGGCACACTTGCCTGTCTTTGGCTGCCTGCATGCTCAGCCCTTGCACCTTAAGTCTCTGCTTAAACATAAATACGGTGCTTAAACCAGGGTCTTATAGCAAATACATTGACGAACGTAAGGTCTTGTTTTTTCTCTTACATCTGGCTTGCTCTCTCGGAACCCTGCCACATCGTAAGTGGGTTGTGTCAGAAAATTGAGGGACTGAGGAGGACTACGGCAGCTGTATCTCTAGTATGATTTTGCTCATTAGGTGACCTCTTGCTAAAGGGATGCAGTGAGGTACTCAGTCCTTTCCCCCCACTGTGACAGCAGAGAACAAGGACACGGAGTTTCAGGGTTCCCTGCTCACCCTCCGTATGGTGAGGAACACCAAGGGGGCTGGGGACAGCAGGGAGTGGGAGGGACCTGCAGAGCAGGATGGAAAAAAAGTATACAGTCATTTTTGGTGCATCAGATTTCCGCTGCACTTTCTGCTGCTGAATGCAGAGCTCGCAGTCTTTTAATTAAAATGGACTTTGGGCTTCCCATGGGCCAGAAGCAGCAAATTAGGCTGGCAGGGTCCCGGCTGGACACAGCCCCCAGCTGAGGGAAGGAAGAAGAGGCTGGCGGGGTCATGGCTCAGATGGAGGAGCGAGCTGCACGGGCCAGTGGAGATGCCTGGTTGTCCTTGTCCCTGCTAAATCTGCCCCTGCACTACCCTGCCCTGCGCCGCCCAAGCAGGAGGCGGTGATGAGGCCATGCTAAGGTTGCTCCTTTGCCACCACCAAATATTTTTGGGACGAGGACAGCATGTTCAGTGCTATGATAACAGGGAGGCATGTTTCTCGCTTCAACACTTCTCTGTAAATCATGGCAGGGGGGCATCCCTGTCCCTACCCAAATGCATTTGTTTAAAAAAACCCCAAACTTATTTATAATTGTCTATTTGGAAAATATAGTAGGTGACGTTATGGATGTCGAACGAATCCAAGCTGAAATGCAGATGTTGGTACAGATGGCATGGAGCATGACAACAGCAAAAATATCTGGGACACCACTCCTCATATCGCTCTCCTGTATAACACATTTTCCTAACCAAGTAATGCTATTTTTGGACTTCTTCCAAACCACCATCTTCATGTAATATTGTCATCTTAGTCAGACAGCCTGGCCAGAGAAGTTAACATAAAATACTCATTTAGTTATCTGAACTGAAAAGGCTATTGCTAAGAATGGGTTTTGTATCAAGTCCTGCTATAAAAAGGACTTTTTTTTTATATTTGTGAGATGTATTTAGTTTATAGGTGCTCAGTGAACGTTTCCACCCTCAGTAAGAAGTTCCAGGGACTTCAAAATTTTGGCTTGTGCTAGAAGGAACTAACTTGTACGCATTTACTGATTTCTTGAGCTTTTTTCCTTTTTATTCAGGGAACATACATGTTTTTGTCCAGTCCCCATGCCGCCGTTGGTCTGATGATGTTAACAAGCCTCAATTCATCCTGAACACGTGCCTGGGGTAGGGAAGTTTATTTTCTGCCCGTCACTGATGAGGATACTTAAGCACAGGGTTGAAGGGCTGAAGCCAATGGGACCATAATGGCTCCAATGTGGTGCTGACTTGAGAAGCAGAGATCTGCCTCTGAGCCTGCCCTCCCTGTGTGGGGATGGATTTGTGTTGCATGGCCCCACAGCGGGTCTTGGCCACGACGCAGCAGCATCTCACTCCTGCTCCGCGAGCTGAACATGCCTCCTCTGCTGAGCCCCTCCTGGCTTTGGGATGTGGTTTTTATTGTGGGTAATTTTATTGCTGTGGCTGTGCCTGGCAGATCTTCCCAGCCCTGCTCCTTCATCTGCATGTTTCCACCTCTTTCCTGCCCGTGCTTGCATTGGCGCTCAAGACAAGCCAGTTCAGGAAGCTGAGCGGGTTGAAAATGAGGAATTTGTCCTTTTTCCCCCTCCCTGCTCTCTTCCCTCACAGTTGTATTTGAACTGGGGGAGCTCTGGTGCAAGATTACACCCAGCTGGTCGGGAGCTGCAGCATCAGGCAACCAGGGTCAGGGTCTAGTTTCCAGCCCTACCTGGCTTTGCACAGCTCAGCCTGTCCTTAACAAAACTTCATGTGGTGGCTGGGGAATCTAGGGTCAAAATCGGAGATATTTTTTACATTTCCAACTATCAGTATACCTACTGAGAGTAGATTTTCCTTGAACAGGATCTTCCACAGGTGTAGCGTGGAGGATACAGACTTTTTCTGCATGCAACCAACACCAGTTGTTCAGACTAATGATGCTGTGAGTTATTTGTTTCGTTTTTTTAAAAGTAGATTTTCATATGCTTATTTATCCTGTCAAAAGTTGGAGAACAGATAGTCCTGAAAAAGAAGTTATTCAAATTTTATAATGCTGTCCTCATGTTTGAAAAAAATCCTCACCATCATCTTCATCTTAAGGAATGCTGAATCTCCTCTTCAAATCTTCCCACATACACTTATTTCCCAGAAATGTAATTGACTTTAAAACATTTTATTTAGTGACGATGCTGTTCACATTGTCACAACAATCTCAAAGCAAAAGCACTTCTGAGTTAGGCAATTTGTTACCTGTTTATATTGACGACACTGTGAACTCTGTTTTTTTTAACCTCTTTGAAGACTGAATAACACAAATAACCTTTTAATGCTTGTAATATCAGAGAATAACTTAGTTTTCCTCTTTCTCAGACTTGCTGGTACAGAATAGATACTGTGCATCACACTGCAGCAGTGTGCATACTGAGAAACAAGCCACCAATAGAATCGTATTCATGCAGCAATTTTGCAAAAGGACATTCTAAAATAGCCTGCTTACGAATCAGTGCATGACTGGCAATAGACAGACCTTTTCTCTTTTTAAGGATTAAAATGTCTGCTGTAAAGCCCATCTCTGAGAAGATGGAATCCTTTTCCAGTGGAACGGTTTACTCTGCAAGCATCTTTTTTTTCTGGGGCAATTTGTTTGCTACAAACTGTTGTAAACAAACAATCACATGTTCTTGAGTTAGAGCTGGGAGATCACCAACATTCCCAATGAAGAGCATGGTCACGTCAAACAGCTACACTGATTTTACTGATCCCTAACAGCACAGTCCCATATGGTTTGGGAGGCATTTTAATTCAACCGATATGGGAAGGTCTTGACTTCACTGGACTATTCCAAAATGCTCAAATGCTCAGATGCTCAACATCTGTCATTCACTAACTATAAAGCCCAGAGCACCAATTCAGGGTTAAAGACTGTAACTTACCTCATGTAATGTTCAGGGATTGTTGGACACCTATTACGTTGGATAAAATGTCTTCCACACGTAATGGACCATGTAAGATTCTTCCATGTGTTGAGTGCTGTTACTATACAGCACACACAGGGGCTGAGAGGGAGAAATGTTGACCCTCCTTTTCCAAAAGGTTGTCAGGACAGGAGAGCGTGTTTGCTCTCCCCAGATGCTGGCAGAAAGAATAGTAAATGATAAAATGCAAGTGTTTTGTTTTTTTTTTTTTTTTTAAATGGGGCCAGAATAGATGTTTGCCCCAGAAGCAGAATTAGCTAGGAGCTAAACAACAACTTCTATTATATTTACAGCAGACAAACTGAAGAGCTTTACCTATTTACACTAAAACATTAGCATTTAAAGCACTAACTAAACCCTGAACCTTTTCTAACCTAGAGGTTCTGTACAACAATTCCATTTTCAAATCAGCTTTCTGGATTTGATACACGGTTAGGAATTGTATCTTTATTTCTCAATAAATATCTTGTACATTCTCATTTTTATAGGAATGTTATTTATTAATAAACATGATAATGTGTAATATTAATTAATTGTCCAAATTTTTTTAACACTTGTTTTGTAATAATTATAAAAAAAAAAATCCTAACTGTATAGATAAAGAAAACATCTGGTATTCTTGTATCTCTTACCTGTACTCTCAACTAGGCATCAGGGTTCTTTTTTTGCTTTGATTTTGTACATATAATACAGTATCTAAATCTCCTGTTGTATGCTTGTTTGCTGGAATATTACATCAGTATATTTGATCAGCGATTAGGATCTTTAGTCTTAATTTTATCAGGCTAACGGATAAGCTCTAGCACGACAATCACAATCACAATCTAGCATTGGTAAAGGAAAGAAGTGGAAAAAAAAAAAAAGACTGCTGGAGTCCAGAATTACAAGTCCCTCCTAACTCTCTTTGCACTTCATGCTAACCATTCACTTTTACATGTAGTCGCGTGAAGCTGCTTCTGACTCTAAATGTTGAACGTGCTTTGCTCTGATTGAAATCACATCTACCTGGGCTTTCTGCATTTTGTTTTGCACCTCAGTTAAATAATAATCCTAAATGACTTTGTACTGTTACTAACCAGATAGATAGCGAATATGAACACATTGCATATATAAACAGACCTAGACCTGCATTATAAGAGGTAGGTAAAATCACTACTGCTGATGTGACTAATGCTATTAAAGTATTAGTGATAGGTCAGGACCCACTCCAACTGGCAGCTCTATTCATTCGCTGAAACAGTGCCTCTTCATAAAAACCAATGAGTGCGAAAGTGCCTTAATAAACTGTGAGAAGAGATGGGAAATACCTTAACATGCTTTCAGAGGGAATGAGTGACACACAACGCTGGTGCATGCGTTGCAACGAGAGCAGTCACTGGTGCTGCTGTTAGTTAAACAAAGCCACATTACTCTTAAGCATTTTACTAATTAAAAACAAGTGCATATTCAGAAGCTCTGCAAGACCCAGGGACATGAAAGAAGCGTGTTTGCTGAATTTCTGAGCAGTGAAATAACCCTGCCAGTCCTGAGAGACAGGGAAAAGCACAGCTGCTGCTTTGATTTCCCTGGGGTAGCGATGGGCACTAAAGCAGGTGAGAGATGCACGGCCTGGGGAAAACTTCACCCTGAATTTTAACAATTTAGAGAGACGCTGTCGGGTCAAATATGCTCTGCAATGAAGCATTGTTAAAAGCAAAACCCACACCCCCTCCTTCTGAACTGAAATAATGTTTCATTCATTTCTTCTCCCTTTCTCTCAAAATCTACCGGGAACCGCTTCCATCCTCTCCCAGCCACCCTCCTGGCCGTGGACATGGCCATATCCTGGGGACCCATGAAACGTGAACTGAAATGCACCAGACATCTCCTGAAACAAAGAATAAAACCAAACACTACAGAAAGGTAACTTTAAATAGCATGACATGAAATACAACTTACAGGGATAATCAAACAAAAGGTTTAAAATTGGATTTACCTCAGAGTTTCCCTTAAATAACACTATTTTTTTACAATAAAGATAACAGCATTATACTGCACATAAATCTGAGCTGAGAAAGTTTATCCACTCCAGTAATCTAGAAAGTGTACAATACATTTGCTAATTAACTGTAATGAAATGCTTCTTTTTTGAAGGACTGTTGGCAATAAAAGCAGAGGTGCTGAAGGAATTTCCATGTAAAAACACGTTTACTAACAGACATTAATATGCCAATTCTTTATTGCATTTAGTATCTCATCATATGTTTACAGCACCAAGATATTTATATTTTGAAGCGTACTTCCCCTTAGTAGCCACATCTGTGTTTATGTGCGTGTACATTCATTTGTCCCAACCAGGGATAACCTTCTCAACCTTCTCCTCCCAATTCCCTTCTCTCCAAACAGGAATTGCATCTTCAACCTCTTTGTTTTCACATATATAGTTATCATAACAATGCTAACAAGCTTTTGAAAAACATCTTCCGTCCTCTCTTGCCATAAAGAGTTTCAGAGCTGGCCAGGCTTCGAAACACATCCTAAATATGGAACATTTTTGATGCTCTGGTAAAGATTTTTGCTGCATGACTGATGGAGTAGAGACTGACCACTAGAAACTGGACCCTTTAAAAGACCAGTGGTTGTCTGTAACAAGATCAAATTAATTTGCCTCCTCCCCTCCAAATATACTGCTCACAGTGTGGTTTGAGCAACTGCAGGATTAAGAGAAATATTAGAAGTATTGCAACTCCTCCTTCAGATTTTTATAAGTGCTCTCCTTTGACTTTTTTCTATTCAGTTACCCCCAAATTAATATCAGCAGGGTATCAGTGATGATGCACATCCCCCACCCAGCTTAATTAAATCATACATTCAATTCATCAAGTATTCCAGTGTTCCTGATGCACTACAAGATATCTATTCTTTAGTAGATAAGAGGAATTATCACCTCATGGGACAAGCCAAACAGCAGCCGACTGAATTATAAAATAAGTCTTTATAACTATCCTGGATATTAAATATACCCCAACACAGAT
Source organism: Pelecanoides urinatrix (assembly GCA_013400755.1). NCBI lineage: Eukaryota > Metazoa > Chordata > Aves > Procellariiformes > Procellariidae > Pelecanoides > Pelecanoides urinatrix. The sequence continues at coordinate 101,946 of VZTQ01001389.1, forward strand.
ATCTTGCTAAAATAAAAATAGATCTTTTTCCTTCTTCCTTTATAAAAAAGAACTTATTTTCTCATGCCTAGATCTCACCTCTAGTTTCATTTTCAAAAGACCCAAGCAAAACAGATCATGAAGGAGCTCTAGCAAAGCATTAATAACTTTCTTGTCTCCCGACCGAAAAGGCGCTTCCACGTACTGAGGCCATCCCAGGGATTCTGGGCAACAGTGCATCATCGGTCACGCAAAGGAGACGCGGCAGTAGTTCCCTCCTTGGAAATACTGACTGTTGGGTTCTTAAGACCGTTTTGACCCTTTCCCCTTACTTTTCACAGGCAGAACCAAAAGAATCTATTTTTGTTTTGTTTCCCTTCTTAACAGCCACTTTCTCTAGATATGACAACTCTGAGCACCGTGCCTGATCAGATAACAAATGTTTACATGCGACGGTCAGTGTTTCCAAACTGCTCCATTGTTCCCAGCATCCAGCAGTGAAGCCCCGATGCCCGTCAGGACAAGAAAGCAACAGCAGAGGAAGGAAAGGTTTCCTGCCTGACAAGAGCAGTCCTGTTTAAATCAGAGATGGAGTTAACTACCCATTCAAACATATGCACACAAAACACTGAAACAGATTGCCTGGCTCTGCCTGGCATAATATTATCAAATCCCAGCAAACCGTGTTTAATAAAACAAGGCGAGATGATACCACAGTGCTGGCAACATGGCAGGCACAGGAATGATCACAAACTGTCCCTTATTTATTTGTCCCTCTGAAAAGCACTCGCTCTGTGGCCATCCTGCGATTTACCTCTGCCCCACTGCAGCTCTTTGAACGCGCTAAGTCGGTTGAGAGATTTTGGGTGAAATTTTACAGCCCGACTGTCATGCAGATTTGAGTCGTTTTGCTGATTAGAGAACAGTATGTATTTTATTTATAACTGTGTTTATCCTCAGCTTTAGGGTTTGTATCTCCATCGGGAGTGGGTTTCTTCTTTGAATTCACACACCGTGACATCAGTGATGCTTAGGCACTTGACAACATGGTAGATGTGAAGATCTGCTGCAAAATCTGGGGGATCTCTTTGGTATCCATGGCAATAAAAGACCGACCTGCTGGTAGTGTCCTCTGCAGCCTAAGGATCAGAATGAGGGACAAGACACAATTACCATTTCAAATTATCTTCCCCTACCACAAGCCAGGGTTCCTTGAGAATGGATGTTTTTCCTTTTGAATACCTTCCCAATCCATGCCGTTCACGTCGCTGTCACCATGCAATTAAAGGCTTGGGAAAGCAGCAGTGGGAGGAAACACTGAGAGCAGCTAAGTCACAGAGGTCCTTTCAGCAAGACAATCAAGACTGTTCCTAGAGATTTCTATTCACGTCCTCTTTCTAACGTGCAAAAACTCCATTTTGATCAAGGTACCAGTGACCCCACGAGGTACTACCACAACTGGTTTTCCGAGGGCAGCTAGAGATTTACTCTAGAGATGAGGATACTTACTTACTCTAAATAGATTACCACGAACCCACAGCTCTTTGAGTTCAACACCGCCAGTGATTCTAAATGTGCTCTTTGTATTTCCTCTTTGAGATCGCAGCAGGATCGCAGCAGATTAGATGGAAAGATATTTTTCTGCCTGTATTAGCCTGACACATTTTTATTCACAGCTTACCCCCTTAAAAAAGCTAAACAACATGCACGTTACAAACCCTATCTCCCTTACGTCCAGTCAGCAAGCTGACAAGAATTTTTTGTTTCACCGCTTTTTAAAGGAGTTTATGCTCCACGCCATTTCTCCGATGCTAAGCTAAGTCTCACTTTTAAAGTGAGCTTTAAAAAAGCTGCAACAGAGAATTCCCTTCTCCTTCCCCCACAGAAGTTACAGGAAAGCTTTGTCTAATTCTGCACTTCCACGTACATAGAAATGCATTTCAGAGACAGCACTGTGTGCATTTTCCATACCCAGTGAACTAGGCAATTACAAGATCTCCTCTTACACAGCAAGATATGGTCAGTGCTTTTTTTTTTTTATTCCTAGCAGAAGTAAAAGGACCTTCTGTAATTATAATCTTTCAGAATGGATTCTTTTTTCATGCAAAATGCAGCTCTGATGTACAGACCTGCAGGCATGACTAAGGCTGGTTGTGCAGCTGTATCTTTCAACCCTTTTCTGATTAAAACTATGTACCAAGGGCCAATTCCCTTTGGGCCTTCTCTCATTCTGTTCTAGTTGAAGACTCAAACAGAAGCAGAAAAGGCACTGCTGATATTTGTGGTTATACCAGCTTTTTGCTGCATGTGTTGGTCCTTGGTGGATATGGAACATCACTTGGGACAGAATTTCCTTATTTTTCCCTGTGCCCAAACAATTTAAAGTAAAATTACGTAGTAGCACTAAAAATAGGCTTATTGGCTCAGACCCTCCAAAGAATTTAGGTCTCTAACACAAGGGGAGTATCTGAGTCAAATTTTTGGCAGTTTTAAAGACCATTAAACTCCAGCTTGTCTTGCTTTAATCTCTTTTCTTCAGCCCACATGCATTCAAACCCCATACTGGGCAATGGCAAAGGCACCATGTCTCCCTCATGATTACGCAGTGATATTACATATGGGGATAGTGCACATCCTCCAGCGGGAAGATGGCTTCAGGTGCTCCCTTTGGATGCTCATAATGCTCTGAACTAGCTGGCCATAACTGCAAGGACCCAGGAACCAGTCTCCTTCCTGACACAAGTCAAAGCTATTGCTTCTTGATAGTACATTAAAAAAATGGTGATGAATGATGGATGAAAACTTGGACATGAGCTGGCAATGTGCGCTTGCAGCCCAGAAGGCCAACTGTATCCTGGGCTGCATCAAAAGCAGCGTGGCCAGCAGGTCGAGGGAGGTGATTCTGCCCCTCTGCTCTGCTCTGCTGAGACCCCACCTGCAGTGCTGCATCCAACTCTGGGATCTGCAGCACAAGAAAGACATGGACCTGTTGGAGCGGGTCCAGAGGAGGGTCATGAAAATAATCAGGGGGATGGAACACCTCTCCTATGAAGAAAGGCTGAGAGGGTTGGGGTTTTTCAGCCTGAAGAGAAGGCTCCAGGAAGACCTTATTGCAGCCTTTCAATATATAAAAGGGGGCTCATAAGAAGGACAGAGAGAGACTTTTTCCCAGGGTCTGTAGTGACAGGACAAGAAGGAATGGTTTTAAACTGAAAGAGGGTAGGTTTAGATTGGACATAAGGAAGAAATTTTTTACCATGAGGGTGGTGAGACACTGGAATAGGTTGCCCAGAGAAGTTGTGGATGTCCCATCATTGGGAGTTCAAGGTCAGGTCAGACAGGGCCATGAGCAACCTGATGCAGTGAAAGATGTGCCTGCCCATGGCAGGGGTTTGGACTGGATGATCTTTAAAGGTCCCTTCCAACCCAAACCATTCTATGATTTTATGATTCTGTGATCAAAACCTTAGTGCAGAACACCAGCATGGGCAACTATGCCTAACTTCACTGCAATAAAAGCACAGTTTAGTTTTATGATGAATGAAAAACAAAGAGTTATATTAGGGATAAAACAAATATACTTACCTATCTGCCTGGTCTCCTAAGGATCCTATAAATATGGCAAAAGCATTGACTTGAGTGTTGGTGGTCAAGACCTGAGCAAACCTTGATGGCCGAATACCATATCGCTCGAAATTTGCATCACTCAAGACGATAACAAAATACTCGTCAGCCTCTTCCTTGGCGATTTCACGAATGGCATGCTCTGTCCCTTCCAAGGTATGATCTCCACTCATGCAGAACTGAGCATGGGCATGCATGACCTGTGTGCACAGCATAACCAAGTGGAAATATGTAAGATGACTTTATGAATAAACATTCATTTCAGCTGGCACAGGGGGGAGTAAATATACAGTTATGCTATATTAGGGGATGCTTCAGAAATGTGGACAGTGCTCCAGATACTACTGAAGATGCACCTTTTTGTACATAATACATCATATTTTAAGACAGGCATCACTTCATAAAACACAGCGGGTCAAACAAACAAAATCCACGCATGGACAGAATTAGACTGGACCTTAAGGAAGGTAAAATACTTGATAAGCTGCAGTTTGAGTAGCTACATTCCTGTCTATTTAAGGAAGAAAACAGGGCTTAGTTTCCTAATACTGTGACTGACTCCTGCCTGTTTATAATTTGTACTAGACTTCCAAACTCTAATAGTGGCACAGTTGTTACCAAATATTTGACTCCTGACATCGGCAGCAAGGTTTAAAAATGCTGAAATGGTTTGTTTGAGCTTTTATGAAATAAATACACCGTTTACATTGATGAAGTTGTTTCCTATGCAGAAGGCAAGGAATTTTAGAAATTAGAAAATCCAGTCCTCCTAACCCAAGTAACTGCTGATCTTTTAAAAATACTTTTTGAAGGAAGCTCATATACACAGTTCTAACTTGTCAAGCTGCCAACCTGGTAAATCCTGCAATATACTCAATTTTTCTGCATCCTATTGCAGCAAAGTCTTGACGAATACACTCACTTTTCAACTGTGATTTAACACATTTTCAGTCTAGCATTGACACATTTTCCCACTGCTACCATTACACATCACTTTTTGAAGGTAGCAGGTTAAATCAATGACCTGCTATCTCTCTACAGTTTAAATTAGTCACTTACGTGCTAATAATATCACCACATTATTTATGCAGAGCTATCTTTATCACTGTATAACGTTTGGAACTTCCTACATTCTTTGACAGGCAGTCAAAATGACACATTTACGTGTCCAGAAAGTCCAGAAAAAGCAGTCCAGAAAAAGGCTTATCTAGCTTCTACTATTTTGGCATGATTTGTTTTCTGCCAAGTCTCTAAAAGGTCCTGTTTCAGCTTTATGCAAATACACAGATTTCGCTTTCTTGTCTTTCTTTTATTTCACTCTCCTTGTGTTTTGCATCCTGTGACCTCTCTACAATTTTATCTTTGCAGTCATAAAATTCTTAATTATCCATCATCACTTATCTGTAGGAGTTACCTTAAGAATCTCTAATCGTTGCTTATTATTCTTGGGAATGTTGTTACTCCCAACCAAGGCGATGTCGAAGCCATCTCCTGAATGTCCAACAATATCATACTGCAAGAAAGAAACTTCATCAGTCATCTGTTAGTCACGAATGGCCCTTGGGTTACAATGACACGGAACAGATCAAAGGCAATTTGCTTTCAACAAGAAAACCCAAATACTGTTCCCTGCTTCTGCTTATGAGCTCCTTAAGGGAACTACTTGCAATTTCTCACCGACATGAAAACATGGGAAAGGATTGCTAAATAATGAAATTAAGGAACAGTTACTTATTTCCATGGTCTGTTTTTCACATCATCCCACCAATTGCAGAGCGGTGATGCATAAGATCAAGACCTTGCCCTCTCACATTGTCTGTGTATTTCTTTAAAGTAGCAATTTTCGTCCTCTTGAGTCTGACAAACAAGAAGTGCATTGTTTGAGAGTAACTCCCATGATTGGGGGATCATTTTTGTGACCTCATTCTGCTCTGAAAAGAAAAAGTATTACAAGCCTTCTTTTTCAAAAATCAGCACTCCTTATTTTTGTGCATAACAGATCAAAGTCATTGCTGAAAGTATGTAGAGAAGTGAATTCCAAGAGTCTCTGTACGTTTTCAAAGGAGATGGTGTGCGCATCATTCTCCTGTGAAAGGTGCTGCAAAAACATGACATGTAAAGCTGTAATAGTTCAAATACCTTGTTGAACAAATAATGTAATATTGGGAAGGCCTTTGTTTTATGTGAGATTTTTATTGTCGATACATGAAAACCAAGACAAGCTGAGTTATGGCAAGGTCCTGACCTGCCCTTTGTGTTGTGGACGTGGCAGTCACCCCAAGGAGAGTTCATGAGCAGGACAAAAGTGGATTTAAGAGCTGTCTACACCAAATAATAGAGCACAGTGCACAGATCCTGAGCCCGGAGAGACCTGAGCTGGCAATTCCTCAACACGAACATGCCTATATTTTCCCTTGACTAGCTGGCACAGACCTGTCTTTAGTAGACAGGGAGTCCTTGTACAATATTTTGCCTTTCTGTTACCTTTTATTCAAGTACTGCCTACAGGTCCCTGCCGGGTTCATCATCCCTAATTCCCACATAATCATTTGGTAAAAGCTGTGTCTCATCCTCAAAGACTTTCTGAATTTTCTTTCCTTTCCAAAGACTACTTTATTTGGTATAAGTCGGGTTCTGGAGACTGGGAAAATGTCATTCTTTATTGACAAAGCTCTTTTAAACTGTTTCCATACACTAATTTGCTTAAAAATATATCAAGAGTAAAAGAAAGCTAAGCAGCTGGAACATTTTTAAAAGTGACACCTCCCTCTGCAAAACAGCAAACGTGCCACATTATTTCACCCGGGGTCATTTTACGACAGCCTCACATAACCCAGACTTCCTCACCCTAGGAAATTTTTATATAACCTAGTCCCCATGTACTCCCATTTTATTCTGCTCTGTTAGCTTTTCCCATTCTTGTTCTCCTCGGCTCTTCCATTTCTTGTGTTTGCTATGCAGCCCCATGTAAAGCTTCCAGTTTGATACATGCTTTCTCTTCAAAACCTATTTCTTACCACCAATAACGCTTCAGATTCTCTCTTTGCTGATGAGTATTTATCTTTCCTGGAGGAAAGACATGGCAAATGAAAATACACAAATTTTGAGAATAATGCTGAAGTTACATTCAACATACTTCTGAATTAATACAGGAATAAATCCAGAACGTGGACACACTCAACGAGACTGTGCATGTGTATTGTTTTAAAAACTAGAGGTTATTCAAATCAGAGGAACTAAATAAAGCAGTGGTTTAATGGAGTGGAAAATATACAGCACTAATGTGGTTCTTAAGTAATGTCAGAAATGTCCACAGATCTTCAGGGTAGGCTCTTAATTATGAAACCCTGCACGTCCTTTGCTGAGCAGGTTTGTATTTGGTACCACTTTTAAATCAACAACCTAATTATGTAAAGCAAAATGCTGTCATTCTCCTGTGTAAAAAGAAGCCTGATTCCTTCGTAATGAACTCCTTCCTAGCATTTCACAGACCTCTCCCACCGGGTGTCCTGGTATCAGTTCTGCCACACTGAGTTCATTGGGAATAGGCCAAATTTTGCTATTTGGGAATACCATTTTGGTTCTTGGCACACACTAATAACGGACCAATCTTTCATCTCAAAAAGGCTGGGTGTAAACTCTGTGCGACAATCTGTGTAAAGGGAACTGCTGTAGCTCCTAGATGAAACACTAGAGGTTGACCCTACGGTTGGGTCCCCTCCACATTCTTGCACAAGGTGGGAACGTACAACCCGGGTATGGGCAAGGGGAGGCTGAAATATCTGAGCAAACTTTCGCAGGCACATAAAGCCATTCACCTGGGAACATCGTGTCCTGTCTGCTCCCTCCTCAGCTAGCTATTATTCTCCGTGTGTGCCCATGCATGCACCAGAGTACATATATTTAAAAGATGTTATCTGTTTCCTTGCTTCTTTGCCGACAGTTTACTATGCTATTTGTGATTAAAAAAGTGTGGAAAGGCAGCAGGGAAGAAGTGCCTGTTTGCTTTGTCCTGGCTGCTGCATTCTGGGTCAAGCAGGGCCTCCCCAGAAGCAGGGTGAGATCTTGCCGTGCCTGAGCACCTGTGCTGCCGAAGAGAAGTGCTGTGGTCACCAGCCCTCGCGTGCTGGTCCTCATGGTCCTCTGAACCCCTGAAAGTCAAGTCAAGGTCCAGGAGTGGCCAAAAGCTAATGTTTTTGGCTGCCTAGCCTCCCAAACTGCGAGGTCAGATGAGTACTTGTGCCCCAGCAAAGGTGGGGACAGGAACGTAGCAGCACGGACTTGGATTGACTTAAGCCAGCACACAAGTGCAGCCTGGGAGACCCTCCCAGGGAGGGAGGGATGGGAGCAGGCTCACAGCCAAGCTTTAGAGGTGACAGAAGGGAGATACTTCCCCATGGGAATGTATGGAGTCTACCGCAACTTTGCAAAACAGAGTTTGGGACAGAGTAAAACTGGAGCGAAGAACCCCACTCTGCAAGGGCAAAGAAGAAGGATTTAAATCTCTCATCCAGGTTTTCTTTCAGTAAATTATTACCTCATTCTAGTTTGTGTTCTAGTAAAATGAACCCTTAGTGATTCGATGTTATCTTGGTGTGCTCATTTTAAAGAAAAGGTGCAGACAGCTCCACAGCTCTGGCCAACTGGGAACCCCAACACATGCAGGCACATGCACGCTTTGTCAAAACCAGTTTCCTTCCTTTGCACAAGCGCTGGAGCTAAAGGCGAGCACAGAAAAAAGGCCTCTGAGAAGCAGGGATCTGATGCATTTTTCTCATAAATTCCCTAGGAGAATTTATGTGGATGGAGTTAGAAGTGAGAGAAGAGCTGTGATACGATCTTACTCAGAACTGACTTTTGCTTTGTTTTATAAAATAGATTGCAAGCATAGGCTCTCAGGACAAATCCAGCAACAAAATACTTGTTTGCCACAGTGCAAGCTTACTTGAATTAATTTATTATTGTGGTAGACAGCGGCTCGTTTTCCAATAGCCTCAGGTACACTGAGACAAGGACTGCTCTTTTCAGAGCTGTGAGTACACAATATATAAACACGTCTCTCGAAATAGCATCATTTTGTTGGTTTCCTTCCTTACAGGTTAAAACAATGCCTATTCCATGTCACATTTTGCACTGAATGGATGGTTGCTGCTGCCTAAAATGGAAGACTGTCTTCTGCAGCTGCCATGCCAAAAGGTTTAATTTCTGAAGGCATTTAAAAAGCTGAAAGAAGACACATGCTGAATGTAAAAGGCAGTGTGAATTGGACAGGTCTCTGCCAGAGGGCTAGATCTTTATAAATTCATCTCTTCTTTGGACAACACTGAACATTATTTTCTTCTGAATTTATTTCAAACCTTTTGTTTATTACTAAAAGAAACTATTCTGCCAAGCACGTGGAACATTTCTTTTTTTCCTGAATTAACAGTGCTGCCTCCATAGTAAATTCTACATATGGGGAATGCTGAAATGGGCATATAAAATCTGCAATATCCCTTTAATATTGCTGTAAATAACAACCCAGGCTTTTCCTACCAGTTACATAACATGCCATTTATTGAACCACTTATGATATTTTAAAGGCTTCATAAAATTGCTGTTGCATAATTTACTGGACATGCCTCCTAAAGCTGCCATCATGTGTGCAAATGATGGTAATTAGGGATGATATAAAACCATATGGTTTGTATGACAGACATAATACTACCTCAAATTAAAAGAAGAACAAACTGCCCTTCTGTACATTTTCAAATAACTGGCACCTAAAATGACATGTACAAAAGATGTAAGAACTTTAATCCTGCAAAGTAACTTGCTGCTTATAACTTACACATATAAGCGATGCATCCACACATTTAAAGGGGTCAAGGGGCACTTGTAGGAACATATTTAACTTCCACTAGTAGGATGAGACTGAGAATGTGGCTTCTATTATCTCAGTCACTCCCACTCTTTTCCTTAATAAAGCACTTCAGAGGAAGTGTAGATGAGATGACGATAGAGGAGGGCTTTGAAACATGGCTGTTAATTGAAATGGATTTCCCGACTGTGGGATGAGCCTCCCATTCCCCTCTTGACAAGGAATGATTCACTGCCTGCACTTATGTGAAACAGAAGCAGGCAGGTTGCCCTATGCAAGCATAAAAAGCTGACAAATACCTGATGGCGCTTGTCTAACTTTTTATGAAGGATAACTTCGTTACCTGCTTGGTACAGTCACATACCCAATACTTAGCTCTTCTGTATAAGAAGGCAGGGAGAAAGTATTCTCCACCTTCATTCAGTGCTGTAAAGACCAATCGGACAATCAACATCATCAGTGATACAAAGGGGTACCACACATGGGGAAAGCTCAACTGGCAGGATAAAACAACCAAAAAAAAAAAAAGCCCATCTGATTCATTCACAACCTTATTCAGCAGAGAACTAAACCAAGCACCAGCAGAAAAGTGATCTTGAACCAAGAATTGGTTTCCAAAGTTTGCACTGCACTTAGACAGCAGAAGGGAACTTTACTATGTAAACCCCCTTTGAATGCTTTGCTCAACAAGCCTGATGGTCCCCCAGGTTCAACACGTTTGTCTTGGTTTTGGCTGGGATAGAGTTAACTTTCTTTCTGGTGGCTGAGGGGGGAGCTGTGTTCTGGGCGTGGTATGAGAGGAGTGTTGATGGCTCATTGACGCTTTGGTTGTTGCTGGGTGGTGCTTGCACCGGGGACTTTTTGGCTTACCATGTTCTACCAGGTGCCTGGGAAGCTGTAGGGGGAGTATAGCGGGGTGGTTGACCCAGCTGGCCAGTGGGGTATTCCATACCATGTGACGTCATGCTCAGTATTAAAACCGGGGGGGCGGCCTCTCGTGGTTCGGGACACGCAGGTCATCGGTCGGCAGGTGGTGAGCAGTTGCATTGTGCATCGCCTGCTTCGTACATTCTGTTATTGTTGTTGTTATCATTGTTCTTATTACTGCTCTACTTTGTTTTATTTCAATTATTAAACTGTTATTATCTCAACCCACGAGTTTTCCTACTTGTGTCCTCCTGATTCTCTCCCCCATCCTACCGGAGGGGGGATATGAGCGAGTGGCTGCGTGGTGTTTAGTTGCTGGCTGGGGCTAAACCATGACAAGAAACCCCTCAAATGTACAGCATATGTTGTGGCCCTTGCAGATGGGGCTACAACAAGAACAGATAACAGCAGGCATATCTAAAAGCCAAAAAAGTCTATTTTTATAAAACCACTCTTGGAAGGCAAGAAGAGGATAAGGAAGAGAACAAAAAAAGTGACAAATTGCAGATTTCTCATTGCACACAACAAAATTGTGTGATCTTTTCTCTTTTTTTACATGGTTCCTCTTTTAAACATGAGAAATGTATGCTATTTTTGCAGACATACCCAAACTTCAGCTTTGTCCTGAGAAAAATTAGCAGCATCTTGCGAAGTGTCAGTGTTTTACAGACTGGAGTCACTGATATTTTAAAACAATCACTAGCTCTCTTACTCTTTGGAAAACCTAATTAGAAACTCATTAGAAACTGAGGAACTGGCACATGTTCTGGTTATTGATCTCATTCATGCAGGTGTAGCAAATGCCATACCAGATTATGCACACACACCAAAAAAATCTGTATTTTTGAGCTGGAGATTTCAGAAATGTTATTTATTTTTATCAAAGGAATGACTCAAAGAGTCCATCAGCACATGCAGGGGAGATTTCTCATATGAAACAACTGTGAAATATAGGTTAAAAAGAGATACTTTAGCCTAATCATTGGATCATGTCAAGAATATGGTTCAAATGTGACCAGTTAATAAATACCTCTGTGCTCATTTTGGGGGATGACTTCAGTGGCCAGTGAAACATAAGGCCACATCTTGTTTGCTGTCCTAGTCATCTCTGGTCTACTCTTGTAGATATTATGCTTAGAGTGAATCCCAATGAGGCAGCATAGAGAGATGTGGAAGAAGAAAAACACTTCTCTTCCCTTGGACAAAAGCAGCAGTTCACACTGGATCTGGCTAGCCTTGAATCACGGGGCTGTTACTGGTGCCCCAAAGTTCTCTATCCAGTGGAAGGAGCCCTTAAATGGAGGAGAGTTACCCTAGAGGCAATTGAAGTTGAACAGATGTAGAAGCTGATGACAACTTTTTTTCCTTGGTATGTCACTAAAATTTCCAGCATCCTCCTCACCACTGTTATTTTAAGTATAAAATTGGCCTCACAGCTCTCTTGACTCAGAGATTGTAAGGATATTACTACTCCTGTCTTACTATAATCAAAGAGTGGCAATTTTCACATCTGATAACTGCACATGGTTTTTGTGTAAGTGTTTTTATAAATGGCAAGTGGTTGTTAGAGAGGCACATTTACTGTTACAACTAACTGCATTTTGAGCTATTTGCACGGCCAAATACAGGGTTTCATCTATGTGCGGGGCAAAACACTGGCCAATAGCAACTATTGCCAAGCAAAATATAATAATCTGTAATAGACACAGAGGGATTTGAAAGGTAATGAAACAGATTTTAAAATCCCAGAACTGAAGACAGCTCTTAATGATCTTACTAATTCTGCACAGTGGGCTGTCTGTCTGTCTACTTCCATGTTATTCCTTTACCATGCACCTGGGGGTCATGATGGGGTTCTCAGCTATAGAGCTGCACTGGAAATAAGGACAGCTGGCTATCTACCACGGCACTACATCTTTTTTCAGTGTCATCACCTTCTAAGCCACTGTCCTCTGTTGTGTAAACGTAAAATAATTCATTGTTCATAACAAGAGCAGAATGGCTGTAGTAGAACAGAATGAACAACTGTCTTCTGGTCACTGTTTTTACTCACGATTTTATCAGCTCCTTGACTTCTACCTCCTCCAAACTGAGTAATTCTTGCCTATTAAGCTATTTCTTGTATGGGGATGCTTCCATACCCTTTGTAATGTTTGTCACCCTCTCTTCTTTTTCAGCTTTACATGAACTTTTTGTGAGATGGGGGACCAAAATCGCACACATTACTCCTGATGTGAATGCACTATGGATGTTTACAGTGACATTCTGATGCTTTCTGCTTTATTCTCTGTTCTTTTGCTAATAGTTTCTAACATTTAATAAGTTTTTTTTGACAGCTGGTGGGCACTGAGTGTTCAAAGAACCATACAACATAATTACAAGATTTCTTTGTTGAGCACTAACATATAACCGAGAGTGAGCACTAACAGATAGCTGAGACTTCCTCACTGTGTATTTAAAATCAGAATTGTTTTCTTCCATCGGCAGCACTTTACATTTAATAGCAGTGAACACCATCTGCCATTTTATTTCCCAGTCACCATTTATGGCCAGGTCCTTCTCCAACTTCTTGCAGCTGGATTTCCCTTTTTGTTTTCCCAAATAACTTCAACTTTTGCCACCTCACTATCCATCCCCTTTTACAGATCACTTACGAATATACAGAACAACATAACAACATGGGCTCTAGCACAAATCCCAATGCAGTTCCACCAGTGACCTCCCTTCATTTCTTCACTCTAAAAAATGACCACTTAGTCTGTTTTCTATATTTTAAGTAGTAGTTCATCCATCTGAAGGCTTTCCCTTTTATCCCCAAAGTATCATTTCTTCATGTGCCTCTAGTGAAGGACTTTGTCAAATGCTTTTGGATAAGGAGACTCTATCAACCAACCTTGCTTGTCACATACATATAGACTCTTCAGAATGCGTTACTTCCCTTTACAAAAGCCATGTTGACTATACCTCAATATATCATATTTATCCTTGTGTCCACTACTTCTATTTCGTCTTCCTTTGTGGATGATCCTGCATTTGGCCATACTAATATGCATGTTGCTCAGATATGCCTGATTTACCAAGCTACACAAATTGTGTTGTGTAATTACCCTGCCCTCTTAATATCTGCCATCAACGTTTTTATCAGTGAGCAGGAGATACATGAGCAGTTGAACCAACAAACCTCTCATTTCCCATGATTTTCTTAATTACAGCTGAGTTCCCACATGGCTTCTATGGGCTACGGTCTAAGCTTATAGTTACAGCATTTTTCTCCAACAGGAATACAAACAAACTCCCTATCTGGCCTATGTTCATTACATTTGCAGGAATTTAGTGTCTTTGGGAACAAAACCACTGTTTCAAATCTGAAATTGGGCAACATAGTCTGTTTAAGCATGCTTAAAGAGGATAAAGCATGACTGCCAGAGAGTATGGTAGCACACACCTCGTTTCCTTAGGAAAGTAGGCTAAAAACATAATGCCTGTTTCCTTTTATAACCTTTTCCCTGACAAATGGAAGTCTGCATGATTGTACTTTAGAAGACATTCTAGAAGTACACGCCTCCATATGGCCTGTTTTTGTACAGGAGATTCTACAAAAGAACAGAAACCTGTAGGATTATGCTGCCAGAGGAACAATGTGAAGCAGACCTGGCTGAATTGATCTGGACTAAGTTTTCTATAAATTTTGTTTAGGAGATTTTACATTTTGTTCAGATGTATTTTAAGTCTTATGTTTGAGATGTTCTTCAGTAAAGGCATTGGACATATTTATTCTTCCATTAAACATTGAGTTTGTGAAGAATTAACTTCAGACTGGCTATTCCTGTCTTTTTTAAGGTTAAACAAACATACCCTAGACCTTGCTTAGGCTTACTGAGACAACAAAGGGTATAAAATTTATTTACATTTCCTTTGCAGGCTACCATTAAATAACATTTGGAACCTAATAACTTTCAGTATAAGAAATTTTTTTTTTTTTTGCTTTCTGGTAACTGGAAGAGAACACAAGTAATGGACAAAGAAGTTTGGTCTTCTCCATGACAAAGTACTACTGTCTGTACTCTGGGCAGATGGAAAGGCTGGGCATCTTTGCATGTCCTGAAGCTCATATTTACTTGTGCTCTGTAGGCTTAAGCATTTCTGCTCAAAGAAACAAATAAACAGATAAACACAGAAAAAGGCAGCATATTTCACTAAATCAAAGTCTTGGATTGAATTCTCCCCTGCTGAAGCGTGTAATGTTTCTTATCCATTCACTAGTACTATTTTTCATGTTGCTAGAAACAGATTAATGTCTTTATTTCCTTGCAGGAATGAATAATGTCCTTTGGCTAGACTGACTGCTGAAACACTTTTTCCACTGCTCCACACAGCCTGTGCAATAACCACAGAGATCCTAGACCAGCTGTAATTACCTTGAATTTGTGCTCATAATTCTCAAAAGCTTCCATGACCATGCAGACAGCCTCCATGGAGCGTTCCAGTCGTCCATCCACCCCGTTAAAGCGGTACATACTGCCGGAAACATCCACCACCAGGCGCAAGCGTTTAGGTTTCTGCTGGGGGCTCCCAGGCTGGCAGGGAAACACAGCAGAAAAAAACCACAATCTAAAGCTAAACATTGGCAAGGATAAAACATTTCAAAAAGAGAAACCAACGCACTTTGCAAAGCAAGAAACTTTTATCCAACAAACACTGATTATTTTTTAAAAAAGAACAAAAACATTTTAACCTTTTTTCTAACTGTTTCAAACCAGCTACTTAACAGATACCTCAATTCATTCTTTCCCCTCACCTTCAATGACTGGAAACAAAATACCTCGAAAAATTCCACGCATGCTTGACAGGAAAATACGTTCTCTGCCTCAGTTTTGATTCTTAACATTTTATTTCAGTAAAGAGACTCTCAAATTTGCTCTTTCTGCCAAGGCTTATAATGGAAATGCTTTTCCTTGGCTTACGGTACTATCAGGGACCCGTATAAGACTGTAAAAACTTGTCTGCTGAGGTTAATGACATTCCAAAAACGTTTGAAATCTTGTTCTGATTAACTACTATTTTCTTCTTCATTCTGATGCTGAAACCATTATTTTTTCCTGAAATCAATCCCCATCTGTTTTAACAATTTTTGGCGCAGTACATTCAAGGGAGGTGTTTTATTTAGTGTGCAATGAGATGAGTCTGGATTAAAGTACAAGGCTATTAAAGATGATCTGGCAAAAAATGAGTCACATTAAAAACAAATAACTAAAGTGTTTCTTTTACCTGTAGAGGGTTGCAAGCATTTGCGTGCCTTATTCTTTTAATTACTCTCATAATGGACTGTGGCATCCCTGTCCTCCCAAAAAGAAAGGGAGAGAGACGGCCCATTAAATCCTGTATTTATTTTGGTTTTTATTCAAATCTTAAAGGTGTCCTTTTTTTTCCTAATTGAACTATTTTTACAAAGCCTTAAAACTGATACATTGAGTAAATACATTTTGAAAAAAATGAGAAATTAAGATCTAATCACTTTTCCCGTATTGATCTTTCACACACGCAGTGCCAAGTTGCATAAACTGTTCAAAGCAACAGACATCAGGACCAAGTAGCATAAAAAATGATACCAGGGATCCATCAGATGTGGGTAGCTGACGTGCAAAAAGATGTTGTACTCAGCTATTTAAAAAAAATTCTTAGTATAGTTAAAAATTGCAATCTGTCATTAAGTATTACTGTTAAATATTATGGACTAGCCCCACCAATTTTGGCCAGGTTTTGTTGGTCTGATTCAAGTTGGTTTCTCTGTTGCTGACTCACACAGGCCTAACCATAATGTCTTCTAAGGAATGGCTGAATTGAGCCATAGACAGACAACTTTATTGTATCTTAATGGCTTTTCCTCGCACTTTTTTCCCATTATAGTTTTTATTCTTGTAAATCCAAGTATCTGTGGAAGTTAAAATTCTTGGCATATCATGGAATAAGGAGAAAACATTAGCAGAACTCTTTTTTTTTAAACCTCCCAGGGTATCAGGGTACTTATTATTGAAAATTAAATTAAGTTAGTGAGAAAATATTTTCCTTTTTCTTAGACAAACAAAAAAAAAATGTTTGTGCTAATTGCCTTCAGCTCAATAAAATATAAAATAAGAATATAAAAACTGTTGCACTGGATCAAAACAAAGGACTGCCTAGATCAGCATCCTCTCTCTGAGAGTGGCAAATAGCAAATACATGTGTATGACTATAAGTAGTGAAGCAAATCTTCCATCTTGTGGTTGCCTCTGTCTCGGGGATTTCCCATGATTCCTCCCAATCTTCCCAAGATTCTTCTGAGTTTCTCATCCCTATAACTCACTGAAATTTCACTTGTATTTGTACAGACACTATTAAAACTGTAAACTGGTTAAGCACTTCCCTACCTTCCCCTGCTACTTGTTGGATACTTACTTGTGGCTCAAGTTCTCCCCGTCGTTTATATATGGCTTTTTCTCCTGTCAGCCCATCAATGATTTTGGCATCATCTAGCTCTCCAACAGCTTGGTGTCTCAGCCATTGTCTTTCCTTACCCTTGGCCTACAACAGAAAAGAAAACTTAATTCACTCAGTGATGTGATTTTAAGCAATTTAAGACATACTGAACATGACATACGAATGAATTTTCTTTGTAATGATGTGGTAGTTCTGGCTTAAGTAAAAAAAATCTGAACACATTTTCATACCTGCATTGCTCTTTTTTTCTGAAAGAAAAAATAACACTGACAAAGAATACCTTCCCTCTGTAATTCTGTCTTAAGTCGTTTCATATATGGGAGTTTAACCGCGGACTGCAGAAATGTTAACCTTTTTTCTTGCAAATATGCTGGAAATCTGTGTAGCTTGTGCAGAAACACATACAACCAGGGGGACATGCATATCTGACCATTTGTTATATGCCTTCCAGCCAAGCAGTGCAAGAAAAAAAACACTGGGTAACTTAAAGGTAAAACTAAGTAGTATTTACCTTAGGTAATGGAAAGTGGTTTCTTTTAAAGTAATATTCATAACAAACTATATTTATATTTTAAAATAAAAACCTTGAAAATTATGATGCTCAAGAGACAGTCCACTGAATGTTTCTTTTATTTTCTTTAAAAGAACACTGGTTACCCACAGCCTGACTTGATGAACATGCATTACAATCCAGGAACTCAAACATTCATGGAACTCCTGTACATGGAAGCAAGCATTTAAGATTGAAGACTCAAGTGTTTTAATATTATAAACAACATATTTAGGAATGTTTTCAATGGATAGCTTCATCATGGTTCATAATACATAAGATCCATCGAAAGACAGCAAAGTCTGCACATATGGGTTTCATGGTTTATTTCATTTCTGCTTAAATCTTCGCGTTGAAGTTGCTCATCCCAATAGTAGGCCCAGCAAGGAAAGAAGATGTTAAATTTATGTATGTATAACACATTTGCACTCTCAGCAAATTGCTGGTCAGAAGGTGGAAGAAAATTAAATACCCAGCAAGACACAAACTGCCTTAAACATTGGTTCTCAGGATTGAAAATCAGTTGCTCTCTGACGAGCAGGAAGTGTTACATTACAAATCCCCAGTAAACTGCAGGCCTGGGATTTGACAGGACAATCTTTATAATTTTGTACAGTCTGAGCAGTCAGATGATGGCTTCTTAAGCCTCAGAGAATCTCTGAATTTGCTTTGGACAAAATTTATGAGTTTTTCCTTTTGGTGTGTATGAAAGAAGGAGTTCTGGACTACTGTCTATTGCCTATAGTTACTCAAGACTAATGGACTACTTACCTATCAAAGTAAGTGGGCAGAAAGAGTAAAAAACCACAAGGAAAATGTTTTGATTAGTTAATTTTACAGCATAGAATTAACATAGTTGTGACATGCAGTTTTTTTAGTTGGGTTGTGTCAAAAGCTTTACAGATGCTTCCTGATGGGAGGCAAAAATAATGCCAATACGTGGAAACCTCAGCCTTTTAGTAAATCACAGAAGAGGAAAGCGGAAAAGATTTCTTAGGTTGTGAATTCAGTCAGTTGTGTCCTCTGATGTATTTTCATGGTGCTACAGTCAACCTAGCTTTTACCCACTTTGGCAATGGGGCATCCATGAGTTTGTACCACCAACTAGCAGCTTCCACTACCATTAAATATTCTCAGGATGAAATTTGAAGTCCCTTCTTCCCTAGGATCATCGATTCCTTTGTTGCCCGAAGAGTTGTGTAATATCACAAAAAGACACCTGCAAATTCCAGGTGACCTCTACGTGCTCCACCAAAATGTCACGCTGTAGGAGTTTTCCTGCTGTGAAGAACACTGTGGCATAACCCATGGCAAATTTCAACAACACTCCGACTATCTGTTAAAAAGCGCTCCTGGAGACAACATGCTGTTGAGTGAGCAGAGCCTGTCTAAAATGAATCATGCACCTTCCAGGATGGTGCAGATGAGAAGACTTTGTTCCTAGTCATTCTAGCTGCTATAAATACCGGAACAGAGGTAGATCCTTAATGCTTCCTTAGGGCTCCTGTTTTGTCAAATTTTTTTCATTTGCTTCCTTTCAGTAGGCAGGAGGGACAAACAATAGAAGATTATAAAGTTTTGGCTAATTGAGCAAATTCTCAACTGGTTTCACAACTGTTTTCATTGACAAAGCTTTAGCTTTGTGGCTATTTGCTGTTCAAGGAACAGCAGTGTGAGAAGAAAAATTGCTTTTAACTATGGACATAATTAAAAACCATTTAATACCTTTTGAAGCTTATGCAACAAAAGCTAGAATTTGAGCTGAAATTTTATTGGAGGAACACATTCCTAAAATAGGAAAGAATGTTGACAAAATCTGACCTAACCTCTTTCCAAAATAATGCTAAAATTATTTAGACTACTTAACATCTGCCTCTTCCATGCAGAATTCCTAAGAATTTATTTCCTTTTACAAAAGCTGAAAAAAAAAAAATCCCCTTAAGCACGTGTGTTATACAATGCACATATATATTACAGAAAAGCTTCAAAGCATTTTCAATATATAATTTTCATAAGCTTAACTTATGTTAAGATTATGATAAGCTTAACTTATGTTAGATTCCCTCTAATAATCAATAAAAAGAGAAGTACTTTCTGGAAGGCAAGTAATCTAAAATCTAAGAAGGCCTTTCTGAGTGACTGACTGACCACAAGCTTTTGAATCTGGAGTTCAGACAGACAAGCCTTATTCAGGGTTTGGCCAGCATTAGGAGAGAAAAGAAAGCTCGTCATCAACCGGATTTCCTGGACTTCTGGCTTTGCTACTTCTACAGAAGATAAACGACAACTCATAATGTTTTGTTAATGTTGTTCAAAAAGCTGACAGAGATCAATGAGTTATGCAAAGTAAAATGAACAATGAAATTACATTCTCAAACTGTATTTATGTATCACTTTCAAAGATCAGCCTATTCCAAACATCTCCTGCTGCTGCTACTAATTTTTGTGAGCCATCAACAACTGGATCTGAATCCCAGCCTCTTAATTCTGGGGATGTAAATTTAATCAAAGGAACATATTTTTTAAAAAACGCACAAACCTAACAATGAAAAGGCATACGTTGAAAAGAAAAAACAGGTTAAATAAACATGGACAATATATTTCCATTATGTGAACACATTGAGTTTGAAACAAAGCAAACTCAAACATTTTTAAAAAGTCAAAAGTGTTCTCTACTGAGCACTGGGATTTTCACAAAGTTAAAAACACACAGACGTCTGAGCTGCAAAGTTTACTGCAACTGACTGTGCCATTGACTTCTTATTTGAGAAATGAGGAATGTCTGACTGATAACAGGAAGAAAACAGTTTTAGCTGAGAACCCACGGTATATGTAGGACTATCCAGAAAAAAGGGGAGACAGAGGCATAGTCCTTCATCTGGGTTGAATGACTTATCATGCTGAAGAATTCAAATACGTTTTTTTTCTTCTCAAAAAGATAACATGAAACGCGCTTGGACTGAGCTTCCCAATTAACAGAAAGCATTTTGCAACTACGTAACTCCTGTTATCATTTATCTTCATTTTCCTAGTGCATCTTCTAATAAAAAAACCTACCAAAATCTGCATTAAAATTTATAAAGTCAAAAATTTGCTTTCATTATTGCTCTTATTCTACAATCTAGCTTTTCCAAATTCAGTGAATTTGTTTTTTCATCATAAAGTACATTTAATAGCTCTGTGGTTAGCTGTTATAGATTTTGCCAGGAAGTTAGCAAAGTCTCATAAAATACTGAGGCTTATATGACTTTGCCTTGATATTAAAATGACCTTTTTAACAAAGCAACAGTATACATCTCCTTATATTAAAATATGTTATATTTTAATTATGATTAATGTGATCCCTGAATGTAAGAATTTAGGCTCCAAGGAATAGATAAGGTAGACTAAAAAAAAAGACTTTAAACTGAAGATTCACTTACTCACTTCACACCTAAAGTGTGCTTCCAAGGGCATGTCTACTAGAAACATCTATATATAAATGATGTATGGAAAACTGAGATTTATATCTAAATTTTTTCAGTTGAAACCTGTCTTTACAAGCCAAAAGCCTATGTCCTGAACTGAAACACATATTAGGTGCATGAATCACCTAATCATGACCATCTTAAATGTTCATTATATGAACTAACCATATAATGAACTTAAATGATATGAACATCACATATATATATATTCATATATATAACATATGAACTCTGAATTGATACATTCATAATAAAACTGGCTAATGGTTCTCTGTGTACGTATGTGATTATAGCAGCGTTGTTGTAGTTACAACAGCTTAAAGATATAAGTAAGGCAAAGAAAAATGTTACCTTTGTTACTTGCAATACCAGGGGATTGGATTTATTGACCCAGGAGGAGTCTGTCGATCATACAAAGTAATTTCTTTCTATATTTCAGTTTTATTGCTGAAGTAAGGAGACAGATCAGACACAGCACAGTGACTAACTAATAAACTATATGTATTCCAGTGGTTGGTAGCCTTCAACAGAAATATTTTTAATCAGAGATGTCTTATAAGGAGTAAAATTAATTTTCCTTTAATTTTCACTGAAGATTAGCAGATTCCTCCTAGAAACAATGCACTTTTTATTTTATTTACCCCATATATGAACACTAGTGTTAATAAAACCTGGAACAACCACAAGACCAATTACTAGAAGAAAGGCAAACTGGTGGTTTTGGTCAGCTTCCACTGAGGAGATTTGGGCTATACCTATTTTTATTAGCAAGAGTTAAAAACAGACCTGAGAAAAATTCATGTTTTCAGCTGCGTATGCAGTAAAGCACCCACCTGGAGTGGGTGTTTCTTTTAACATCTATAGCATTTGCACTTTTCAGCTAAAAAAAAAGTCTTTTGGACAGGAGGTAAAGACAAAGGCTGTGCTCTACACACCGTCACATATTCTTTTAATAACGTATAGTATTTTCTTTCACAAAATTGTGCTCCTGAGTAAGTAATCTCTGTAAGCTGTGGTACGGGAATACTGTAACTTGTAGAGACGAGCACTGAGATCCACTTAAAAGCTGCCTTTGAAATAGTAATATGAGACTGTTTTTCCTAACCATGATTATAACCTGAATCTGCTTTTAGCCCTCAAAGGTATGATCATCAGATGGTAACAGGATATTAGCAGGATAGTATTTGGGGCCTAATGTAATGAGCGCACCATGTTCCTGTATCAGTGAATCTAAGATTACCTGCAGATTGTCTAAGATGATGCGGAGTGACTGAACTTGACGTCGGACTGCTCCAGAGAACCTTTCGTAAGTTGATGCATCATATTCACTCATCTGAATCTCTTTCAATCTAAAGCAAAGAACAGGGAGCTAAGAGCAGTTTAGGAAACAAGCATATCATCCATTTACGTATGTAAATTACAAGTTTATTTACTTGATAACAGGGCAATTCAGACTGTAATAACCACACACAAGAGATAAATCAAAGAAGTGGCAGCCGCTTTTGTGAATTTTTGACAAGGCAGGTGATCACCAATGCCTACAGGGATTGCATCACATTAAAACTTATTAAAGTTACTTATCCTTTGTCTCTCTCCTAATCTGCTTTAACATTTGGGAAGTAAATCAGATGTTCTGAAAACTGTGATCAAATTCTAAAGGTTTTATTGGCTCAGGTGTTGCTATCTGTACATAAAAGGATCATGAGTGCCTATTTATTACTTCACCGTCGGAGTATTTTAAACATATCACGATCCATGCTTTAGTACAAAGGTTAAGTAAAGACACACAATAAAATCTGTCCTTGGAGATCTACAACTAGTAACTCTGTCTCAAATACCTATCTTTCTGCTTCATAAAATGATGAAACCTTGAAACAAAGAAGTTTTAAATGAACATTAACAAAAATGTGCTCCCCCCCAAAAAAAGAGTCATGTCACTGAACGCTATCCTGTCCAGAGACCTAACAGAGCGTGCAACATCTGCACCATAAAAACAAACACGTGCTTTTTCTATAAGTTAAGATGTGCCCACTTAAAGTTCTGTATCATTCTTTTCAACATACTCTTAAACTGGTGGAACTCACAATTGGAATGTAATTACAGAGGTCTAATGGTGAAGAACGAGCTAGGGGACAGGTGGATATGCTGGGAGTGTGCACCATTTGATATTTTCCTTGACCCAGCATCATGTAGCGAGGCAGCAATTGTGTATCTGGCCACCCTACCATCCAGCACGTGGCTGGGTTCAGTCCTTATTGGCCTATCTGTGCACAGCTCATTTCAAACAAGCACTTCATAACAGCATAACCTCACTCACACTGTTTTGAAAACAGTGATTTTTAAATGAACTACAAATGGATAGTAAAGTATGTATAGGTTAGTTATACTTCTAACGACAAGTTTTTTAATACCATCACAAGTTACTTGCCTGGAACATACAGTATACATGAGAATTGCTTTTAGACTAGCCCTTTAATGATAATATTAAAATCAAGCATCAAGTCTTTGTTGTTTTTAGTATGACTATGTTTTTTAATATTTTGAATTTTGCATAGACATAGTCATTATAGCCAACTATTATTCATTAGAGGCAGGAAAAGGTAACTTTTGGTGCTGTACACTTTATTTCATGGATCCTGCCAATGGAGTTCAGTATCTTCACATCAATGAAGAAAACCTTTTGTTTCAAACAAAAAAACCTCACATGCAGTTTTACTTTGTTAAGACTCTATATCAATGCACAGTGAAAGCTAGTTCAGAAAAATACCACGAAAAACCCTGCATCTATTCAAGAGGAGGTGCTAACTTAATTCTAGTGAAATAGGGCAGTTTAAAATGTTTTCCACTAGAAGTACTATCTAGCCAGGAAAGCAATCAATAGCTTTTGTATTAAAATTCTCCCTTCCAGATAATCATGTATAAACAAAGCAGTGAAATCTGCAGTCCCCCTTATTTTTTTTTCATCAGCCTGAGGACTCCAACCTCCCTATTCTTAACTTTTATCTGTTAGTTCCCACAACTATCCAAGAGGTACAGAATAATAATCCAAGTCAAATGTGGCTTCAGAATAGGCTACATTTACAGCTGGTACATGCCAGCTCACTGGTTTTAGCAGGACATGAGTTGTTTTACAGGACACAGCTGCACTGTTTCCACAACGCGTAGCAGTATCCAGGAATTCCCCCTAGCACAAATTTTGTAAATCACCATACAGGCAGGTAGAAACTCATCAAAGCATGCCATGTATGTGTATGTGTATATGCACAAAGAGATGTACAGAATCCAAGACCATACATACCAATTGTTTCTATTATGAAGCAACTGATAAGCAATTCTGAAGAATGGGGATGTAGAAAGGGTTAAAAGTAGTCCTCCCCACTTACCCCCCATAAAGCACCAGGAAAAAAGACAAAACAAGCTCTGCCATCCCACTGAAAACAAAACCTTAAGTGACTGGTTTTAATTTAAATTTCTGTAAGTTGCTTGTGTAAATTAAATCACCATTAAAAGGTATTTTGCCTTTCAGGGTCTTTTCCTTTGAAGCACTGACATAATCTGTACATTTTCCCTGTCTTTATTAATCACTAATGCACTAACAGGAATGTTAAATGCTCCGGGTAATTTAGTAATAAAAACAAGATTAAAAAATAAACTTGACCTGAATG
Source organism: Pelecanoides urinatrix (assembly GCA_013400755.1). Taxonomy (NCBI): domain Eukaryota; kingdom Metazoa; phylum Chordata; class Aves; order Procellariiformes; family Procellariidae; genus Pelecanoides; species Pelecanoides urinatrix. The sequence goes on from VZTQ01001389.1 coordinate 126,495, forward strand.
CAATAGATAAATTGCTGTTTCTAAATACAGTGATTCATGTACAGTGCGTGCTTTATGCTTAACAGCCTAATTATTTATGCATCAGTCGAAGCAAATGGCAATCTCACCTGCTCCTCACAGCACCCACATTTGCCCCCTATTGGAATCACTTTGTTAATAGGAACAAAATGTGAGCTGATTAAGCTGCTTCTAAATTTATTTGCTCTGATGTTTTCATCTGTGTCTAGTTCTCTCTACTTTCAGACAGATACTCACATTGCAATATGTCCTGGGCTGAAACATAAAACTCACTTGGTATGGCTGTCAATACACTGTGATTTTTTTATGCAAAGTACCAGAGTTTGACTTGAGAGTTCAGTCAGTGGAAGAAATCTGAATCTCTGTGCACAGTCTGGGAAATAGTTGATTAGTAACTACGCATTACACTAATGCTGGGAAGTTCTGTGTTTTTTCTCTGCTGAGCTCTAATAGTTCAAATCATCTCACTATTTGGCTATAGGTCTTTCAAACACAAGCAATTTGCTTGTAATGGTCCATTTCGAAAGACATTTTGTTAGCTGATGAATTTCTAACAACATACAATCTGGATTCATCATAATTCAAAGAAATTTTCATATGGTAGATCCCTTTTTAAAAAAGACAAATATTCACATCAGTCTCCTTATTCACCTAGTTATGTTTTACTCTACCAAATCACACAGTCATTTTAACAGTGTGGCTTAATTCAATAAAACATTCTATACATCTTGTCCAGAACAGTTAAACACATGCTGGTAAGCTCTGTTAAATAATAATCAGGGTAAGGTAGTTGATAAATACAATTGAGAAAGAAAATTCTTTTTAGCCATCTTTTTCAAATTCTTCTGGGAAATGGAAAAGAAAATGAAGACTTTCACATTACCTCTGTTTAAAGGCCTTTTCACCCATCTCTCGAGCTGCTCTCTTAACTTCCTCAGGCACCGCATCCTTTTCAGCTTGAGATATTTGGTAAACCCTGTGGCCAGCATCCAGTCGATACGGCCCACCTTTGCCACCTAACCCAGCAGTGTCTCTCCCACCTAACATGATCGAAATAAAAAATAATTAAGAATACGCACTCAATAATAAATAAGAACCCATTTTCTTTAAAGCTTCCATTGTCACATCTACAGATGTTCCAAAGAATTTGCCAACAATCCCTAGTAGAAATACTTATTGCCAAAGATTTTAAAAACCAAACAGCTATGACGGTTAAGAAGAACTCCAATAGAATACTTATGTTTATAGTCCCTTGAGACCGGATTCATAATGGTTTCCACCTTGTACAAAGGGGACCATAGATCATATAAGTCCTGTACCTTTCCTTAAAGCTCCCCGTCCTTAAAGTCATTCATTCAGACTCTGTCTTCTCCGTAGAATTTGTTGGGTTACACTGTTCCCAAATCACTTTATCTAGCAATCACTATCATGCCCTTTTAGAATTAGGAGGCACTTTGCCTATTCTGTGTGCCTCTTGCCTACACTACCTAAATTGCTGCGGCTACAGAGACATCTAAGAGAATGGCAAATGATTCAGCCTAGTTTCTATGGCTGCAAGCTTCTGGTTCTCTATACGGCCAATGAAAAGAAACAACAACAAAATGTAATTGAAGTAGAGATCTGCTATATACAGTTTAAGGACACTTATACTGCAAATACTTCTTTTCACTGGCAATAAAGCGACCCTGTATTGAGTAAAATAGCTCTAAGCAGAGGGTGGCCTTGTATAAATCCATTTTTGACTGGCACAGCATCTCCTTTAGACATCCTTCAGTGATGCATTAAAAAAAGAAAAAGAATGAAAAACCTGTTCCACCAGCCCAAGTATTTCCACCAACATGTGGCATGTTGTCTGGATCCACTTTTCCGTGTTTGGGGGAGCTAACATCCAAACCACTGTCCCTCTGAATGGTTATCTGTAAAATAAAAAATAGAGCTGTAAATCTCTCTTACAGCAAAGAAAACCACTCTAACAACCTAACAATAACATACTAGTAGGTCTGCTGAAGAGCTGTAGGAGCAGAATTAATTCAATAAATGCAACATCCTACCTGCTGAAAACAACATGAGAGTAAAACAGGGCTCCTGAGAGGCTCATTTAGACCAGATCTAAGCCTACTGCCACACCTGAACCACCCAGTGCTTTCAGACCTTATCCACACTAGAAATTTGTCTACATAATTCAAAATCCCCCTGTAGACAGGATGATCTGCAGTTTGAATGCTTCTCATAGTATTGGCAACACGTGGCTGTACATCCATTCACAGGTTTCAAGCACACCCAACTACAGCTCTGCATTCTTAATTGACGGGTGGATTGATCTTTCTTTCATGAACAGGGACTAAAGAAACAACGTGCTTTTCTCCAAGGTTTGTTAGTAAATGGCTAGTTCAAATGACACACTCACGTAATCCTTAACTTCCCTGCCATGACCACAAGACTCTACAGTGGTGAGTTTCCTACACCTGTCTACTGACTGCACTTTCCCCATCGATTCACCGCACGGCGGAACACCCAATGGCTGTCAGATGGTCAGGGCTGAATCACTTTAGGCTAGGGTTGGATTTAAATGGGTGACTTTAAATGAAGTAAAAATACTTCTTTCCATTACCAACCCTGAGTCATGTAGTGAATCAATGATTCATGTGTTAACTGCCCTTTAGTTACTAATGTTCTATAATTTAATGCCAGTTTATTTTTTTTAATGAAATTTAATGACAGAGATGTAAAATTGATGTCTTTAACATCTATAGATTAACTCTCTTCTCATCTAACATAACACATTTAATTCTCTGATGAATTTGTGTGCCCCAATAACTACAATTTACTGCCTTCTCAGAAGTTCACTGGCATTATCAGGGTTTTCTCTGGGACTGTAGATCAGTTTAATCCTTGAATTCACTGTCTTGCAGACTCAACTTTATGCTGACATGAATTCCATACATGTTTTTAAACTGAAAACATGTGCTCTAACAACAGTGTCTTGGCAGCTATTCAAAACATAATTTTCTTTCTCTTTATAGAATTTATATTAATTCAAAGCAGTACAATACATCCTCTGTGAACCATGTCATTAGTGTAAAATCAAGATCTAATCTGATAAATTACATTAATTTAACATTTGTATAGGAAGAAAGACACTTAACCACAACAGCATGTTACCCTTAGGGTTATATACATTTTTGGTTTAAGAGATTTCCTCCAAAATAAACAGTTCTTTGCATAACTGGCAGATTTCAAAACTATCAGAAACACAGGTCAACAAAAATCGCTGAACTTAGTTTAAAATAAAATCATAAAACCAAAACTGTAGTGTCAGCTTCATGAATCAAAACAAAATATTATTCTGTAACGAGAAACAATAAAATGATGGAAAATTCTTTATGTTTTCAGCCTTCTGTGTTCTTCATCGAAAAATACTCAAAATTCTGCACAAGGAAGCTCTGAGGCAAACATAACCATAATCAGTGATCCAAATACCATATTCTATTTTTGTCAAGTTTTTCCATTAAAAAATTTCACTAAATATTTTAAAATACAAGTATTGTTTAAATTTTGAGTGACTGTAACAAAAGAGCTTTGTTGCTTACATATATTTCTCACATATAATAAGTTGTTCACAAATAATATTTCTAGTACATATGTACTAGATAACTTTCTAATATAAACCTATTTTACAATAGTGTTGGTCTGATTAAAGCAGGTATTTGTAACTTTGAAACAGCACGTGGTTAATAGAAAATCTTTTATCTTATAATAATTTGTGACTTGTTCTTAAAAGGACAGCAGAAGACCCAACATTTGATTTCTATTAAAACTTTAAAAAAAATTGCATGATGGAGAGAGAGAAAAAGAGACAAATACAATCTATCATAGCTTAAGAATGTGACCTCCTTACTAATTTTTTTATATATAGTTAATAGGTTACTGGGTAAAATAATTGAAAATTTAAGCATACTAGAATGGAACACCACCAGCAGATATGTAAATGTCATGCCAGTGAACTGCAGCAGTTTCATTCATTTACTTGTTTTTTAAGTAATGTCTATGCACACAAAAGGTAGTAGAGTTTTGCTACATCTGAATACTTTAACAACCAATGTTTATTAGCTCTGGTTTGCTGGGGTAATGGTTTTTTAAATTTACCATACACTTAGAAACTGCATTAAATTAGCACACCGTAGAGCCCTTTGAAGAAAATCTTCTGGATGTACTTTCCTGGTTTTTCTTTGAGCTCTTAGATAATTCCATTAGTGACTTTTCTCCTCCCCATCCCTGTCTCCAAAGAAGTGTTGCAAGGCGTTTTCACAACTAACAACTTCTCTCTGCTCTGAAGGTGCCTCCATAAAGTGAGACTAGCAAATATTTAGATAAGAATAGAAAATATATTTTAGAAAGAAGTAAACAGTAGATCACTGAGTCTGGATGTGAAATCAGAGGAATGATGAGGAAAAAAACTAAGAGAAAAACTTTTGAACACAGATACATTCTTCAGCATGCCAGATATAAAGAGATGGAAGAGCCATAGACAGGTCACCCCTCTGAGGGTTGGAGGAATTCTTGATGTTAGAAACTGTTGGAAAGGTAGATTTAAAGGAGAGGATCCAAAACTGGATGTATTATGAACATGGCAAACTGAAAGACAGTTGGTGGGGAAAAATCTAGTTTGTCTGGAGTGAGAAGGAAGACAAGAAAAACAAGTACTGAAAGTAGAGAAAAAGCTCAAACAAATCTAAGAAATCCACAGTAACTTTTCCAATCTTGTCTGATTGGAATTTCTAAACCTACTGAGACTTCTCTTACTGTTGAGATGGATATTTTCCAGATATATAAATAATTTGCTTGCTCAAAAGTTGATCTGTCCCCTCCCAAATACTTTCCATTTGAATCTATTGCAAGACTTCTATCAACTTTCTTTCAGCAAGAGTTTTGACTAAGCGTCTCTTTTTGAGATAAATCTGTGCTCTTTCTAGCTATACAAGCACTGAAAGGTGCTATTCATTACTGCGTTTTTGTGAAGATTTCATACTGCCAGGTGTGCAATATCACAGCTTTGTAAAACAACAGACGAATTCAGTCTAGTAGCCTTGAGTTTCAGCTATGAGGTCAGAGTAGAATAGCTGGAAGAACTGTGAAATTTGCCTTCTGAGACTTCCTTTTGATTTCCAAAATAACCACAATTTCCAAAACACATGGCACACATGTCAGTTGTGCATTATCTAAACTTGTTTATACATATTGGTGATTCATGATCAAAGCATGAAAGCACTTTTCCACTACCTGTTTGGGCAGATTCTTCTTCAAAGTTCTCACCGCACAAGAAGCACAACTGTCATCCTCTCCTGGGATACATGTGATCCTTACTTTATTCTCTGTAAAGTCCCAATTCTCAGTAATCATCAATGATCTTAGTCCCTGGTTTACAAACATTTTGACGTCTTCTTTTCCTTGACCGTATTGTATTCTCAGGCACTTACACCAACCGGTAACGGATGCATTCGAAAGGACTTTGTGGAGATTCTGTAGGTCTTCCAAAGTCAATGAAGCAAACAAACAAAAATTTTATGCGAGAAGAACATGAAGACTGCAGGTCAGAAAGATGCTAAAGGAATGTGCTTTTCTGAAGAGGCAATGGTATGAAGGAAGCGCTTGAGAAAAAAGGAAATGAAGAAACAGCAGATATGAAGACTTGTTAATGCTTTGACTTAATTTTCTGGTCCTGTCTCTTACGCATCCATTCACTCCCGACAGCAAAGGCAGCCAGACACGAATAGAACTGAACTCTCATTTTACATTCAGTGAGACATATGTGGTATCTGAACAACTTGCTCTATGTCAGTTCCTTGAGATACATGAACGGATGCCAAAACGTTTTTACGTGGCCACACTTCATTTTTTTTTCTGACAACACTGGGATTCTAAGAGCCAACTGAATAAGGGAAACTGATACAAACTGTGCTGGTTTTGACTGGGGTGGAGTTAATTTTCTTCACAGAAGCTAGTATGAGGCTATGTTTTGGATTTGTGCTGGAAACCGTGGTGATACGACAGAGATGTTTTCATTATTGCTGAGCAGTGCTTAGACAGAGTCAAGGCCTTTTCTGCTTCTCACACCACCTCACCAGCAAGCAGGTTGAGGGTGCACAAGAAGCTGGGAAGGAGCATAGCCAGGACAGCTAACCCAACTGGTCAATGGGGTATTCCATACCATATGACGTCATGCTCAGCATATGAAGCTGGGGGAAGAAGAAGGAAGGGAGAACGTTCAGAGTGATGGCGTTTGTCTTCCCAAGTAGCCTTTACGCATGATGGGGCCCTGCTTTCCTGGAGATGGCTGAACACCTGCCTGCCGATGGGAAGGAGTGAATGAATTCCTTGTTTTGCTTTGCTTGCGTGCGCAGCTTTTGCTTCACCTATTAAACTGTCTTTATCTCAGCCCACGAGTTTTCTCACTTTTACTCTTCTGATTCTCTCTCCCATCCCACTGGGTGGGAGTGAGCGAGCGGCTGGGTGGGGCTTAGTTGCCAGCTGGGGTTAAACCATGACACAAACACATTCAGTTTGGAAACTAAGTGATCTTATCATTCTTCATATAGTAATGTAAAGAAGAGGCTCAGAGAAGCCAGCAACATGATTTAATGCACTGAAGAACACAATGAAACCAGGTGTTTCACACCTGTGTCACATTTATGCCAAACAGGTATTAAATGCATACCAATCTGTAATAGAGGCCACTCTGAAGATGAGTCAATGGTTGGTAATTTTGTCTAGACTTCAGCTGGTCAGGCAAACTATGGTAAGGGAACTTTATATTGTGTACTAACCAAATCTTAACCATGTTTGGAAGTGGATCTAGAACCACATTCATGGCACTTCAGTGAATGTGGGATTGAATTCTATTGAATTCTGATGTGAAATAATCTAATTTAATAAAATTAACCCCTGGAGAGTAAGGAAGTACTGGCATACATCACATTTTGATACTTTCATCATCCCTCAGTAAAAGACAGGAGCTGAATTTGTTGAGGATCACCCAGCTGACCCAGATACGACATGCATGGCCTCTGCAAGACACCATCACAACTATGGGAAGAAAGGAGCTTGCAATAATCCATTAACAAAAGTGTGTGAATTATAGAGAAGGCTGCTGTACTCTGTTATTAAAATGATTTACGTCCCACACTTACATTAGCATTTCATTCTAATACATGAGCTGTTTTCACAATTACAGTACTTCGCTTTTGAGCTCAGAATTCATTTTCTTCTAATATCTTGCAAACAAATCTCTCAGGCTCTATGAGTAAAACTGACCAAAAGCATTACCAAATTTAGCTTCAGCTGATTTCATACAAGTGAGCTTAACAACATTTCAGCTCCCAGTAATCTTAATCATACATTGCAATGAAACTGAAAAGAAAAAAATGTCTTTAAAAAGAAGCTTCACCACCTCAAAGGCAGTCACAAGTAGCACAACTGTGCACTTCTGTATCTTAACAAGTGCTAGTTGCCGCCAACTTGCTTGTGCCAAACAAATAAATATAATAAAAGAAATGATAGCCAGTCTTCAGCATGTCACATTTATATGTCTGATGGCAATAAAATCTTTAAATTGGCTGACTTTTTATGAGATGCTTTTAAGGAACTATTCAAAGTACATCTAGACTGAATATATATTGATTTCTCTATTATTAACATGTTTATAATAGTATCCAATTTAATGAGCAAAAGACACTTAGCAAAGTCAACTGAAATGAACATGTCATTATGTCTATTATTCAATCATTCATGTGTCAGAGTATTCACGACCTTCAACACTGCCATCTTTTCACCCATGCATTTTAAGCCCATACATAGCTCCTCGTTGTTCAAGTCTGTTACAATAAACTAAAGACTAAAATTCCAGGAGTTATCTTTATTGTGGAGACAGGGAAAGAGAAAGCGAATCTCATCTCCTCCTGTATTTTCCCACTTGAAATTCTCTTTATTCCTGTGAGTTTCATGCAGGAGATAAACCCAATGACTCTCACTGTCTTAGATGCCCATACCTCCATTACAATCTTATAAAAAGCTCTCTAAAACAAGGGGCAGAACATGTACTTAGACTTAACTGCTGGCAGAAAAAGAACTTGTGGTTACAGGTTAGGAAATATCTTTTAGACTTTGTAAGCAAAAGTCAGATGAGGTTGAAAATATTTCTGGCTTTGAACAGAAAAGTAATAAACGGGTGACGGCTTCCAGTAAAATGTGAAGGACTTTTTCCTTGATGCAGTCTGGGACGCATTTCTGATGTAGATTGATTTTTCGGTCGTAGATATTCCTGTCACCCTACCCTGTATACAACAAGCTTCTGTTCAACACAGCAAGTTGGCTAGAGAGTACATGGTTTTTTAATACAGCAGCTTACTTTTGTATTCTGATTCGGTTAACTGCATTAAAATTCCTGAAGCGCGCAAGATGTGTCAGTGCCTCCCATTCAGGAGAGCTTGCCAGAAAAGTTCCTTTGAGGTGCTCACAGCAACAAAAGCTAGTTTCTGCCTGAGGGCTGGCAAAGAAACTCTGATTTCCAATAGGGGCAAGCTGCCCCACATACAAGGGAACAGACCTTTCCCCTCTTAGTTTTAATACACCTGGCCCTGCCAGGACTAACTCATATCTAGTCCTCTTATGCAAAACACAATGCTTATTTTAATACTCCAGATACAACTTAAAAAGGAGAGGAAAACCAGAAAAAATACTCTAATTCCAGGCTAACATCCTGCAGGTGTAAAGGGATGCGTTTTGTACCATCAAAAATGGGCTATATTTCCATTCCCCAAACCTCCCTAAATCAAAATTTTCTTACACTTTTGGGTATGTTTAAACAGAGATGGCCATTCCTTATAGGATTTTACATCTTCATAACAGAAATAAAAGGAATTCCTCCTTGTTGAATGCAGTGACAAACAAGTAACCAACCTTTCTACTTAAGCCCTTTTAAGCATTCTTAGGAGCATTCCACATACAACATATTTACTAAAACTGAAACTGGCACGATGTCATGTGTCACAACTTAATAAACACACACAAATGGGCAAAACATTTTACAAAATACAAGCAAACAGAGATTTTTTTTACTGCTGTAGAAAATATTTATGTAGGAAGACTTTTTAAAAACAAAAAAGCTAAAGTGCCCAAACAATAACTATTTTCACAAGCACTTATTCTAGTATTTGTAATAATACTGCATTATTGAGTGTTTCTTACTGTTGATCAGAAAGATTTGAGATGGAATACAGTTCACATGATTTATGTTCTTAGTTTAATGCAAGTTGAGGAGGTGTGCAATAGATTAATTAGTTGCATGATTAGACAGTCCTGGAAAGCAGGCAGATGTAGGCAGATCTAGACTGGCAAGATCCCATTCTTCATTCACTCTTTTCATCATATAGGAAAGAACCCGGCTAAGATGCAAATTAGAAGATATCTGCTCTTATCCTAGCACGTCTGGGACACAGAGGGAAAGAAATAATCTGCTATTTTGCCTTTTCATTAACATACAATATATTAAACAGGGCGGTTTATAGTCAATGAAGAATATGTTACTTTCCATACAATGCAATAAATCATTGTTGAAAAATATGAATTACGTGAATATAAAAACACTACAAATACTATAAAGTTAAAATATCAATATTTTCTTAAATAGCTTGCTTTCTTCATTAGTGTTGTGGATAAAGATTGGGCATGTATCAGAAGATCATTGCAGGAAAAGAAAAGAAAACATCTTAGAGGTGTTTGTCTTACAGGTGATTTGGGAGATGTTAATTTCTTCATCAAAATCAGTGAAAATCTTTTATCAAAACCATACATTATTAAGAAAGAAGATTGACTTCGGCTGTAATAAAACATGACTATTCTCCAGGTCAAAAAAGCATTAAATAATCCATCCCACAGTGGCACAAAGGATTAGGAAATGTATTCCACAGAATGCAGAATGTATTTCAGCAGATGTGCAAAAGACAGATTTTTCCCTGAAACAAAATCTTTGTTTCCTTTTATCCCTCCCCCCATCCCTACCAACAACCTAAAACCTCAATATCACCCTAGGCTGCATTTAACTGGTCACAAGAGCATCCTTTCCTCCAACACATTCTTTATCAGCAGCATGAATATATGCATTATTTTCTAAAAGAGTATACAAAAGTTCCATATCAGGCAAATCAAAGGCTAATCTGCCTGTTCCATGGTGGTTTTATATTCTATTGTAAAACTGATTCTACCAAAGACAGAAAGAAAATGTTTTATAATCTATTTACATGAACTAGTGAGAGAAAGGCAAAAATAGGAAAAAAAACCAATCTAATGGCTTGTATTACTTTTACTTGTGCCTTATCATGTGCAGCTTTCTTCTATTCTTTTTTCTATTTCTAAAAATGAATAGCACAATTTCTATTCGCATCAACAGCACAAAACTGAGCGCACAAGTCATTTTTCCACAGAAAAGAATATTCAGTATTAGACAAGACAATAATAATTTATGAAATACACTCTGTGTCTTCAATTGTATCCTGAAGCAAAAAAACATTAGTTGCACTGCATTACAAAATACATTTAATAAGTTTTCTTCATTCATTTTGGCTTCATTTTGATTTTCTATCTTGTCTGTAAAACTTTGCAAGAATTCAAAATGAACTAATGAAGCTTCATGCATTGGAATTTTTGATTTGTAAAATAAAAGTGAAATCACAGGTAGGTTAATCTGGGTGGGGAAAGAGGTGGAGATTTGGAGTGAAACACATACAAAGGGCTATCTAGCTTGCAAATGAAGTTTTTATACACCAGCTAAAAAAACCCCACTATATAAAATGCAGTTGTCGCTGCTGTGGGTGGGTCTTCATTTGAACTAAATGCTGTCACTCTAAGATCCAAGTTAGAAACTCGGCAGCAGTAGATGCATTGGAGTCTTTTGTTCATAAATATGTACTCTGTGGCTTAAAAGCTGGGTAAACTAAACAAAGTAATGAGAGAATATCATATATTTGCTTCCACCTAACAGATCCTCTGTTATGTTAACACCTGTGTAAATTCCATTTTCCTCTGTCATTATTAAAATTTGCCTAGTCAATCACAAAAGATGTGAAGTCATCATCTTTTTAGTATGCTAATCGACTACAAAACATAATCAGAGCAGACAGACAGTGTCTGGCTTGGTTATTTATCATGACTACTACACACCTCCTAAGATCAATAAACTTGGAAAACACTGAATTCCATTTCTTCTGGAGCACCCTGAATAATCAACAGCTAGAAAGATGGGATAAGTGAACACACTTGGACAATTTGGAATATTCTGGACAGAAAACTGCAGGGACATTGCATGGGCAAAAGAAAGTTGAGAAAAATTACACATGGAAGCAGAAAGGCCTTATTTTCTACAGACCTAGGACCTTGTCAAATCTGTCCTTAAGAAGCAGAGGCATAAGTTACTAAGGATCAACTATGTCGTTTTGTTTTCTAAAGGAAAGCCTCCAATATTTAGCACTACTGTAACAGATCAGATGATTTAAATTTTCACTCCATTTCACTAATTAGGGAACAACTTTCATAAGGGCAGAATTACTAGTATGCATTTGTCTCGCTGGCACGGCAGGATTTCACCGGTGTTGGGAGCTCCTGCCTTTACGTCAGCAACGTGCACTGCTGCAGACTTTCTGAGATCTGAAAGACGGTGTGTTGAGGTTATTATATTTTCTCCCACGAGAACTGTGGGCTTTCACAGGAAGGTCAGAGGAAGAAAGAGGAACTTTGTGCTGGATCAGCCTGCTCTAACAGAAAGTTAAGGTTAATTCCACTCCTGCTTTTTGTCTGGCTGCTCTAATTAGACTGGAAGATCTTCAGGAAAGGGAATGTATTTTAGATGTGTTTGTATAGTGTTTCCAGCAAGGGCTTCAATTCAGCTGAGGAAATTTATATGAGAAAAAGTATCTGACAGAAAACCGATGATCTTTATCTGAGTTGCTTTACCCAGTGAAGACTTTTAGAGAGATGAACTTATCCAGCTCTGTGAGTTTGTGGCTTTTCAGTCTTATGCTTCCCCATGCTGAGATGCCTTGTTTCAAGGGGCGGTACACATCTGCTACTCCTCACTTCGCTAAAATGAATCATGCAGTCGAGGAAAAGGTGACAGACCTAAACTGTGTATTTGGGGCTCACAGATCTCAGAACTGCAAATGCTTTCAAACTGTAATCCACTTATTGACTAGATAACTCTGTAATCTGCAGTATTTCAAGTTTTTCAAGATCCCGCGCAGGACTGCAGAATGCCATCATATGGTTATTCCAAACTTACAAAAACTCTCCACTGCATATATTTTTCACAAGTTATGGGGTTTGTACCGACAGTATCTAAGAGATGAGCAAAACCACTGTTATTAGCTCACCAATGCCCTCATGTGGTCAGAAAAAACACTTGGTCTAAAGTGGAAAAAACAGAACTGGGAGAAGGACTAGCCACTCTTGCTAAAGGTCATACTTCTATCTCCAATCAAGAACTACAGCTTTGCCCAGTTCAGTCTTAACATCAGGAAAAGGCTGGATTTTTGTTAAAATGTTATAAAGCAAAATGTCACTTTTAAAAAAGGAAAAAAATAAAAATCATCAGTATAGATTAAAGCAGATCCTGAGCAGTAAATATAAACAAGATGGGATCACTGAAACTCCTGAATCAATTATTCGCCAGATAAACATGCGATCTAAAAACAAAATTTAATTAAATGGACTTGCATTACCCTAAACTTTCAAGTACAAACTGCAGCTTCAGAAAATCAAAAGAAAAAAAGAAAGCATTCAATAAAAACAAATATACTAATTCACTTAAAGGGTGAATAATTCATTGTAGAGTTGCACGTGATTAGTTGAGTGGAATACAAATAGAATAAATGAGACTATTCAAGGAAGGGAGTCACATGACCATCACCCAAAGATGGCAGAGAATCCAACAACTACAGATTTTCTGGTCTCAGCCCGAATAACAGAAAGAGGCATAAAGGAAACCCCCTTCCATTTCTAAGAATTAATTTCCTTAAATCTGTAAATAACACCTTGCGCATTGAGGATGAGATTTGGCTCCAGACTGCAGACAGCTAAAGGTAGGGATCTCCCAGGTAAGCCAGGTCTGAGGTGCCACTACGGGCAGTGCTGTCTGAAGAGCCATACAGTGTCTCCTTCAAGGTGAGCTCTTCAGGCTCTCTTGGTTACGCTTAGCTCAGAAGTAGACACTGAAATGCCTACAGGTCTGGAGCTGGACCCTACTCCTTCTCCTTGCTGTCACTCTTCAATATTTCCAAGCACAGCCACCGCAACCTGCCTGAGCTGCTTGTGTGCAAGTACATGCAAACATTGTTTAAAACAATGAAAACTGAACTGTAAAAACTAAGCCGTGTTTATGAAATGCAATATACCTGCTGGTTTTTTTTGATCTAATACAGTCTCGAAAAGAAGCAGGGTAAAGGGTATAGTTGACCACGTGTATCCTTCTCTGGGAGGTAAATGTTTATCTCCTGATACTCCACCAAGGCTCATGGAAGGCTGTGTGGTGTTTAATGAGCATAGGTTTCGGTGAAAAATTCTAAGAAAGAGGAGACCTTCTCTAAACAAGCAAAGATAGTTTGATCAACAAACTCCCACGAGTTAGTTGAACTTGAAGCGTGTTTTCAAAGGGTTTAGCCATTAATAAACCAAGGCATGACTGCTGTAAATGAAAACATAGCCATTCATCTCACACAAATGAGAGCTTTTGCAAGACTCTCTGGATCTTTTTGTTACTAGTGTTTTATTTCCTCAACAACTATACAGGTGATTTCCAAACTCCTCTAAGGAAAGCAACTACATCATATTATGAAAACTCAAAGGCAGTTGCACATTTCTTTTGTTCTGTAAGAGCACTATGAGGGAATGAAAGAAACAAATCTAAGAGTCCTTTTAAAAAATCAACTATAATTCATTCAGAACTAAAAGGACTACTACATATCAGCTACCTTCCCCTTGCCCTTGTTCTGGCCATACAATGGAGAAGTCAAATGGCAAAGATTATTAACCACCATGACACTTTTTTTTTTCTCATTTTCTTTTAAATTCTTCTGTAGATTTTACTAGACGATAGTTTGTACACTGTACCACCCTGCATTCCTGGTGATCTCCACCTACTTCATGACGACTGCTCTGAACCTCTCGCTGCTGCAATTGGAGGCCAGTCCAGCTGTGTCCACCCCCCTCCATCCTAAGAGATCAAAATGCATCTGGTAAAAAGGAGGCTGTGAACACATCCACAGAAAGTTTCTCATTTTCTGAGTCCAGTTAGGTGCCTCAGCTATATTCTAGCTCTATATCAGGCATACATCAGGTAAAATAACCCCTTGGGTACAAAAGCCGGACAAGGGGCAGGACTTGTGCCAACAGGTCTTTTAACCAGTTGACTACAGACAAGGACCTGACAAAAGGAGGGAGAAGTATTGTTGCATTCCTCATGGCTAAGTAGAAGTGTAACTCAGGGATCCCGAGACCTTTTTCCTGAATTGCTCTAAAATCTCTTCCTCTAATCTCTTCCTTCCAATTCCTCTTCATTATGAAATACAGTCCCTGAGGGACTGGGTACCTGCAAAGTTATGATGATCTCCTGAGGTAATTCTAATTCAAGAGAGTTGACGTCCAGGTACGACATCTGCGCAAAAAAATGAACTTGTGTGTGTATGTATGAACGTGTGTATGTAAATATATATGTGTGAATATATATATGTATATGCACACAATTACATATATATACTCCCCTACCTAATTAACATGGTTGTGTTTCTTCTAATTTCAACAATAAACCTGACATTTTTGGTGTTATGATTACTTTAAAAATGTACTCAACTTTGACTCTAGTTCAACATAGGCTTTACCTGCAGTCTAGGTAAATATAAATATTAAAATATAAATATTATATGTTCTATTTCTATGATAATTTAAAATATAATTCTAATGATGGACCTGGCATACCATAATAGCTACTTAGTGTTTGCCTTTGCCCTCATCAAATCTAAAGGTTAACTGATGGATTGCAGAAGAAAGTCTGAATGTTGGGAAGTACTACTGAGTGCTGCTGAACTCATCAAAATGCTGTTTTTAGCAAAAAGCCCTTGCATCATGGATGATTTGAGCAGTTAAGACACACACAAAAAAAAACCCTTAATTTTTTTAGCTATTGGTGATGAACACATATACATTGCTCTTTTACGTAACTGACATGAAACATATGTTCATGCCTTCTAGCTGTTCACAGGACATAAAGTAACTTATGTGTTCTGTTATCATTTTTAAGTACTGCTATAAGACTGTGAAGACAGCTGTTTAAATCTGAGAAAAATATCTATTTATTGCTTTTCTTAAGTTTTGCTGAATATGTCTATACTCATCTCAGCTAAGCATGTTTCAACCTTGAGCTATCTAGAGTTGACATTTGTTTTCTTAGGTGGCTGCACTGCATTTACATGCAATTTTTTGCCCAATTTAAGGTATGTTCGAACTGATTGCAGCATTCAGAGACATTCAAGCTACTCACCTTGGCAACAGAGGTACAAAGTATGTTTATATATCCTTATGGGTGTATACTGTATTTATCCCACCTCTGACACTGCAGTGTAGACATACAGCGTGCACTTGAACAAGTGACCTGCCTTCCTTATGTCTCAGTTCCCTCCTCTGAAAAGCAATGATAATGCTTACTGGCTCCAGATGTTACATTAATTACATAATTAAATGTTTAGGGGTGTCTAAAGGGAAACAGTTATGGATGGATGAAGTAATTTTTTTTCACTTCTCCATTTAGCTATTTACAATGATTAATGCTTTGTGGAAATACTATATCAGTAAAACGTTAACTAGTCACACAGAAACCAAAAGAACATGCCTCTAGTGCTACTGGGAAAAGGAATTGCAATTTAAGATAACAGCATTCATTTTTGACAGAAAACTATTCTCTCAGTCAGTTCCCCAGGGCAGATCTTGAATGAAATCTCGCAAAACCTTAATCTAAAGCCTTCCCTATTCTTACATACATTTCATTCATGTCTCCTTTTAGTGCCAAGGCCCAAAACATATCCAAAATACATCCAAGTCACGCTGAGTTGTCCACCTCTAGGACCTCCCCTAACAGACTGAATCTGGGCCAATACTGCATGAATTTCTACACACTACTGCAGAACTGTCCCTACTGCATTTGTTGTTGAAACCACTGGTGAGAAGCAAACAAAGATTTTTTCCTCACTCATGCATTTTTCTAGATTCATTCCACATCTCAGTTTTGTGATGCTGTGACCTGTAATGCGACTTAACTATTCAGTCGGCTTTTTCCTCTTTTCTAGATCGGTCTAGAAAATAGACAGATCAGGTCAAGTCACAAAAGCAAAGTAGGGAAAAAAAAGGGAGAGAAAATTTCCTGCTGCTTCTTGTCTCTGGAAGGGCCTGGTTTCATATTAAGGAATTGTCCAAATAAAGGTTTGCCCGAATAGGTGGACTATTACTGATAGACACTATGTGAACGGTCTTCAGTGACATGGGCTGTCGAAATGTTTTGAGCTGTTGACCCCATGGGTAGAAGCCTGCCCCGAGCAGGTGTCAGTATCTCTCTCACACACTTCCTTTGGACTGACTCATCTACAAAGAAGTACACGATTTTTCAAACTGAGTGTCACCCATCAGTCTTGAGACTAAAGAGCTGGGATGACGGAGGTGTTTTATTACTCAGGTTCTACACAGCGCATGCACTTGCTCACGGGTGCATAGAGGTGTAATTTTACCACCTGAAGCAGGAGAAACTTCTGGTAGCTGAGCTATCAATGTCAAGTACTTTATCTACTTTTAATCAGCTGGTATTAGCAAGGCTGTGCCCACTCTATTTGCATTTGCTGTATCTTTCATCAGTTCAGGCCTAGAGTATGTGATCTTGACGTTATATTGGCTGAATCTGGATCATTTAAGAAACCCACTTGATCTCTTACAGCAGATATAGGCTGAGCCAAACATTTCAGATTTTTAAGTTTCTGAGAAAAACGCACACTATACAGAACACCTACGAAGAATGGGCCTCTTTCCTAGGCCAAAGAGATGTAAGCAATAACCATCCTTGAAGAAGCAGTGTACTGTAGAAAGGGCAGGCCTTGAGCTTTAAGATCTGGGATCTTCCAGCACACGTGACATTGTTTTAGGATTACAGCAGAAAGATGGGAAAATAGAAAGAAGTCTTTTTTTTTTTTTTTTTAACTTGTTTAGTATTCACTTAGATGAAAATATGATTTCATTCCACTAAGTACCTGAACATTTATGAGGAAGGCTTGCTACACTGCCAATAGAAAATGAGAGAGAAGAGTCCATAGGAAATCAAAGGAGTTGCAACTACTTAACTCATTAGGCCTTTATATATAGCCACAAACACACAGCGCTGCGATTTCAAAAACTCACCTCATGCATGTAAGAGATGATGCATCTACTGCAAGTTCCACACACACATCAAACAACACAGATACCAAAAAAACCCACCAAAATAACCCTCTAATAAATCTCAGATTATAACAATGGGTGTTTTTTTTTTTGATCAATCAGATCACTTCTTTGGACAATCTTGGTACTGAAATAACAGGAGACTATCCTCAGATTTGAGACATCATTTTGCATGATTGGCCAAGAAGATCAAGACTACACAAGGATTGCCAAAAACGTGTGATTCAGTTTCGAGGTTCAGATATATATCGTCATTAATTACAAGCCAGCTCTTTCATAATCTTTGACCAAGTACATTTTTATGCACTCAACAGATTTGGGTATGTCCTGTGACTTTTGAAAACAATGACATTCTGAGTATAATCTTTACATAGTATAAAACATTTTGGGCAACAGTCTACAGCAAGAGAACATTAAGTGGAATGAATAGAGAAATAAATGGTTTTGCTGATAATCATGTATAAATGAAAAAAGATTTTGTTAAGGAGATTTCAGGTGCCTAAAGGGCACGATGCTTTACCATCTTTTGAAATACCTCTAAATGATGCACCTTTTAATTATTTTTATGTAAGCATTGTATTCTACTAAATGAGACATAATTGTATACAGTGCTTAATGAAAAACAACAGCCCAGCTATATCAGAATGTAATCAGTGTTTTTTTCTATTTAATTTCTACCAATAACTCTTTGATGCAAAAAGTAACACAAACTTATCAATGTCTGCCTATTGCCATGAAACTTTTAGGGCAAAGTTTAAAAAATAAATTGTCTTTCAAATTCTTTTCAGATATTTGATAATGAAGTGACCTTGTTTTCAGGAACACCAAACAGTGAAAAAGCTCAAGTTTTAGATTTCAGGTAGAGTTCACAGCTTTAGAAAATCCAATATTTTGTTTAGATATTGTATTGTAGGCACTCTAATTTAATAACTTCAGAATACTGTACTCATATTTTGAGTTTAAAACTTCAATAAATGATGAAAATTTCTGACCTGCCTATATAAATGCAAATTTATGCAAACATAAGCCATATTTCCAGAAACTATTTTTGTAGCCTCAAGACTTAGTAGTTTGAACTCTGCTGAGTGTATCAACAGTACAAAATAAATGTTGACTATTTTGAAGGCTGCCGTGACATTATATCAAAGGAGCCTAATTACTGGTTATAAGTGTAACAGCTGTTTGTTTTCCTCTGTTTCATTGCTTATGTACATCCAGCCTGTTTCTGAGATCTAATGTGTTTGTGAAAGCCCAAATGCAGCCCTAGAAGATAGTACCAATAGTTCCAACTAAAGCCTGGTTGAAGATTTGTTTCCAGTTCTTTGAATCTATATTTGTATTGAAAGCCCTCTAATTCTTTTGAAAGCCCTCTAATTCTTTTTTCTGTCAAAAGCCAGGAAGCTTCAGAGAGAGCCTGTGTGGTTTTGCAGAACAGTGGTTCCCAACCACCTAGAAAGGTCTTGTGTTAGTCTAAGAACATCACCATGAAGGGCTAATAAGCTTTGCTAAGCCTGTAGTAGCTTTGTGGGATGCATCAATGGCAGCTTTTAGGGAAGGAGAAATTGGTGGTGGGTGGGGAATGAATTCTGGTGATATGTGAAATACTGACAATTTTCTTAAGTGAGCTTCTGCTGTAAGATGATTGGGAATGATGGGTTTAGTCAAGGAATTAGAGATGCCTCATTAGACTCCAAGATATTTAACATGAGCATGAAACATTATACAAAAGATGATGATTTTCATACACTTGAATGAACAGATCAACATGTGGCTGCAAATATCTCCAATTCTGTAAAAACAGATATCAGGAAATATTTAGCTGCAGCTTTCCTAGCGAAGTAATTGTCTCTAGAAAGGAAACACTGGCGTTCTTGCTATGCTTACCTTACACAGGGAATCTACATGAATTTTAAGCTAAGAGGATCCTTTCATTTCAGAAATGAATGCCTTAATAAATACTGATTTTATGTCTAGGTCCATTGAAAAAATTGAGTTAAGTAGGAAAGGTGAATGCCCTTATCTCCAAGTAGCAAAGTATAGTATTTACACAGCAACTACATATTTATTATCTTGTTGGAGATGTACATAAAATAAAATAAAAGATTTAATTTATTGCTTATTGCTCTGTATTGCCTTTGTAAACAAAGTTTCTTAGGTCTCATTATCTTTCCATTTAAAGCAAAGTGTGTAAAGTAAAGAAAAAGAAGTTAGTGATAATCACGCAAATATGAAGATCACATAGGAGGCTTTGTTTCCACCCTTTTGCTCAAATCAAGCAGTATGCCATTTTGAGTTCCGACAAACGACTGACTTGAGCTATATACCCTGTGTTGACAGATAGAAAGAAGAAAGATACTCTAAGAAGATTTTACCCTGTCCTGTGCCCGCTAATTAGAGAGGCAGACTGTCAGGAGAGAGAAATTCTACAACAGATCTGGAAAATTGCTTTGTGACTGTGAGAAAACTTCTCAGCCTTTTTATAAAATGCTTACTTGACATTAGTAGTTAAATGACCTAAAATTTTCTGATGATGTGTACTTTCCAAGCCAGTATTCTCTAATATGTAGTTGACTACGATTGACAGTACAGTAATACTGATGAATAAAGTTACAAGTTATCAAAAAAGATAAAAAAGAAGGGAAAAAAACCCCTATTAAAACAAGTAAAACTCTAACTGTTCCTCCTGGCTCTTTTAATTTCTACTAGTCAGCTTGTATCGGTAGATGAAATTGGGCTGGTGTAAACTGAATATATCTGACCATAAGATGGTGCTAGTGCTACTGCATTGGTAATAAAAATGGCACTGGTAAAGCAACAAGCAACCACACAAACGTGCTACTGGATAAGAGTTTCCTTTTCTCGTGACTTTTATGAAAGGCATTTGCTGAGGTCCAGCAACAAGAACGTGTCAGTTCTTGCACAAGTTTCTGTAACTGCATAACATCTTGTAGAAGGGGAGCTCAGCGTGAGAAAAGAAAGGGAAAGAAGAGCTATGTTTTTGGCCTTGAGATACCTGGATACCTTGTGAACAAAAATATAGAGAGATCTAACTTAGAAAAGACCGATCCTGTTTTCCCATTCTAATATACTGTGAAAATGATTACAGAAATTAATGAAATAGAAATAATTGCAATGGTAGATAGAGACAGGATCTTCCTGTCCAAGTGGAGAAGTCCTCCTAAAGCACACTCTAGTTCTTCAAAGTAAAGTGATACCTTCTCCAATCACTAAAAGAAATTAAAGATGCAATTGAACAGTCCTGATTCTTCCCTCTGTGTTGCAATGGTGATCATACATATTAGCCAGTTCATTAACACTTGTGTATACATATATACATGCACACACAGCATACATGTATATGCTGAATATTTTCAACATCTAACTAAACATTCCACATAAGAACATGGCTGTATGGACACCCTTGTAATTCTGCTCAGCTGGGAGAATTTTCAAAATTAGCCAAAGGCACTACCAAGAACTGAAGGCATCTTTCATCTAGGTTTTAAGTTTCTTTTCTAAAGTACAAACACAATCATTTTTTCCAAGTATTTGAACTCTTGAAAAAATATATGCTTTCCTTAAAAATTAATTTCATTATTCTACAGTTTGAAAGTTAAAGTTAAAAATCAGCAGGAGATAAAGAATTAATTTGCATTTAAATGTACTGGGATTTGGCAAAAATACAAACACTGCAAGACAAAGAGACTGTCAGTAACCATAATTACAGGGGTCACAAATAAGCTTTCTAATGAAGCTATTGTGTCTTTTTTTTCAGTGAAGACGTCTATTCAACTTTTCTTGCAGGCGTATTTCTACTTCACAGTGCTTTTCAACACAGCTCTCCCTCGACCCCTCTCCCAGCTGAAAATTCACTTGCATCATCAGCTTTGTGAACTCCTACCTGCACAGGACGACCGTCTTCTTGGCCAATCATGTTCCTCCAGTCCTGCAGCGACCGCTGGAGGCTGTCGAGCCCGGTCTCCCAAAGCCTCACACCGCCTCCCATGTCCACACTAACCAAACCTACTTTGCCCAGTGGTGCCAACAGGGCGTCAGCGTCTGAGATCTTAGAGAGCCAAGATGTATAAGGAGAGAGAGATTGTGATCTGAAAAACAAGAATTAATGTGATTTTTCTTGAAGTTGCAATTAAAAAGAGGATGACTATTTCTGTAGTTAAGGTGGCAATTAAATGCAATTACATCCTTATTCCATGAGAGACTCTAACTAAGCCCTGCAGACCCACTATTTTATCTGAAACATTCTACCTACTTAAAGTGAGTATGATTGAAAGATACTTGTCAGTATAAAAAGCAGTATAAAAGACCAGGCTGAAGGGGAATGTGCTGCCTAACCCACTGCTATATCTCATCTATCTGAAGAAAATCAGTCTTTACAAAAAGCTATGCAGAATATGGAAAATTTAAAAATGTGTTATAGAAAAATACTGACCTACAAAAGAAATAGGAGAGAACATGATCTGGGCACTGAGGAAAATACCTTTCCAACAACTTAAAGGAACACCTTTCTCTAGTGCTTTAATAAAAAAAGAAGATTGAAACACTTATTTAAAGATAGCACAGCTTTATGCACAGAGAATCTTAGCACTGTTTTAAACAGTCAACTTGCAGACAAAAATTTACTGCTGAAATAGAGGGCCTATAGCTAGATAATATGAAGGGAAATTTAGATAAAGTAGGAAAGATTCTTTGCATTTTTTCAGTACTGTTAATGACGTGCATAATGACTTGGCAACTTGCACTAATAGTACAATCAATAATCTTTGAAGATAAAAGAAGCCGTAACATATGATTATATCTAAGACTGAAATCGCCATGTACTTATTCAACTGAAGAAGAGTTATCTTAGCATTTGCTCAGGCTAACTATGCCAGAAGGAGGAAAGGTTGTTAGACTTTAGCATAGAACTATTCATATATATGAAAAGTCACTTTATTTAACAGTTCTTAATGGAGCACATTTTTAAATCTAGTCTTCTGCTCAGATTTGCCATAAATAGGTTAAGTCCTCATACTGGGTTAAGGGTCATGATGTTGAAGTTTGGCTTTGTAATTTTTGTAATTTCTTATAAAATCCTAGTGTAAAATAACGTGTGATTCACTACTATTTGTATGTTAATGCCTTACATTTTTTAATGACTGTGTAAGATGTAAGCCAATGGATCAATTATAAAATGGTGAACAGTCCAAAATTAATTCTCTATTAATTAAAAAATTCCACAGATGATAAATGAAGCAGAATTAATTTAAATGAGAAAAAAAAAGAATTGTCAAAACCAACATGAAATGGATAGAATTAAAAAAAGAAAGTATAAAATTCCCGATGTGTGGGTTTCATACATGTGCTATTTAAACACGTCAAGTTGAGAGACTGATGTTTAAAACAAAAACCTTTATTATTATTGCAGTGGAAAATGACAATTTGTAACCAAAATATATGTTTATATCATAAAATATTTGCAAATATGCTCTACAATGATGAGAGATGTTAAAACCATACAGAAGCCACGTAGTCAGGCTTTTTTAATGTATCATATAAAATACTTGTGTCTCATGCACGATGCTTGTGAGGGAATGTATATTTTCCAAAGGGAGAACCAAAACATAGAGAAGCTCAAGTTATTTTCAAGGTGAATTTTATATTGGACCAGAACTTGATTCCTGGTTTCCTAACACCTAGAACTGGATCATTCTGCCTATCTCTGTTAGACCATAAAGATAGAGAAAAAGGAGAAGAAAACAAGGATAGTAAAACAAAATTAAAGAGGCTAGAGGATAAAGTGGGTGAAGAGAGGGAAAGAGCAAAGGGAATGAAGATCAGAAGATAAAGCTACCTTTCATATTTACTAATTAAATGCTACATTTTCATTGGTATCACCTAGTAAACAGCTAAAAAATGTTGACAAAAATATGCTACAACAGTTGCAGAATTTTACACACTAAGTATGAATTATTCTTACTTTCCACATCAGAAGAAATACTTGCTTATCCTGAAGTAATAATACACACTAAATTCTCTTTGCTTTTCTTGTAAGACAGAGGCTGCTCTAATCAATAAAATCAGTTACCTAGGAATAGCAATGTATTTGATTTTCTTTGAGTTAAGATCTGTTACTTCCAAGTATCCAGCAGCTTGTGGAGGAGTGACATCTGAAAATAAACAAACATGTTATTTTCCTGATGCATGATTAACTGGTTATTGCATTTGCTTTTAGTAGATTAAATTTAAACATTTCCTTATACAGTACCTGTCAGAAAATGATAAGCTTTCACATTCAACACAGGAGTATAACTTGCAAATACAGAATTGTTTTATTATTGTGATAGTGAGCAACCAGACAGGCGCAATTATAAAAGAACAATGCATTTGTATAGCAAATGTCAACATCACACACAAATATAGCCCTACTCACAAAAGCACTGCTCAGGCATTAATGCAATCCCTAACTCACTGCTTTTATCTGCCAATGAAGATAATGTCAGGTGTATATCTGACTTTAAAAGCATATCGAGGAACATTTCAAAATATTGTGCTTATGATTCCCATTTGAAAGTTTCTCAATAATATTAACCTAAATGTTGTTGCCTTAAATTGAACCACTTTTTTTGCAGGTAGATTCTCAGTATGCAAAGATTTTATAACTTCATAGTAAATAGTCCTTACTATCAGGCATTTAATATTCTGTTTATGGACAGTTTAATGCTAATGCTAATATTATGGTCTCTTCCGCAGAAATAAATTGGGGTGTGCGTGCGTGTGCGCCTACATTGGCTTTTGCCCATATATGAGTACACTCTGTCTGGGCTCAGAAATGGCTTCCAGTTAGGAGCTGGCTTTCATCTGTCTGGAATAAATTGAGGAACTTAAGTTTTTCAGAAAAGAAACCAGAAGACTGAATTACACTGTACAGTATGGGTACAAAATACCATTGTCACAAGATGAAAGCAAGTCTAGATTTCCTTCTGAAACAACATATCTTTCACCTCCTTGAAATGAAGGAGAGCCTGATGTTACCTGCAGAAGCATTGATGCTTGCATACAGCACACATAGAAAAGACCAGTAAGATCAGCAGTATAAGGGGATCGAACATTCAAATGAGTATAAAGAATAACCCACAGCAGCACTTTATGCATATCTACTGTATCTACATATCTGTAGTATGCATATCTACAGTAGCACATCTGTTGACTCTACTCATCTTCATAACAATGGAAATATCAAACACATTGGAAATAGGACAAAAAAGTCTGGAAAAATGCAGGTTTGTAGGCCACGGAGCACTTTTTGTTTTGCCTAGATTTTGTTACTGTTTTAAAATGTCCTCTCTCTTTCAGTAGTCATGGAGAATAAGATGCACATTAAAAATTCTGATGAAGATCTGGAACATAGAGCTGATACTGAACAGGAAGGGGTAGAACTGTGGGATAAGAATTAAAAATTAAGTTAATAAATTAGAGATTAGTTAACAAATCAACCAAATTAAATTATAAAAAGACAAAGGATAGCAGAGTAGGAAGCTGAAGAAAAGGTAATCAAAATGTTTAAATGCAACACAGGAACAACTGGCCAGGCCCCAGAACTGCAGTCCAGAATCTTACAATGAAACATGAGCATCAGACCTAAATAAGTGCAGATTGTTCCTCTTTTGTTGAAGCCCAATGGAGAAGAATAGCTGTGCGCAGCTTTAGACTTCAAACTTTAAGGAAAACATAGACACCTGAGATAGTCCTCAGGGTGACAAAGAGGATAGAACAGATGAACTGTAAGGATAAATGTAAGGAATTAACTTTTTTTTGGGGGGGGGGTTGTCTAAAAAGATACTTTTTTTTAAAAAAAACACATGTCCTATAGTATCAAAAAGATCATTATAAAGAGACCAATATTATCTTGACTGTGTGGAGGTGACATGAAGTATTCAGTTTTGTTTACAGCAAAAAAAGCTGGATACTAGGAAAAGCTTTTCTAATACAAGGAGAGTGAAGCATTGCAATAGGCCAATTGTCTGACAAACATCACTTAAGAAGAGTCTAAACATGTGTCATCCTGTCCCTATATAAATAGGTGGACCAGATGATGTGTTGAGGTTATTCCTGTAATTGTGTGTGTTACACTACATGTTGTTCCAGTTACTGTCACACTAATAGAGATACACTCAGTTAATAGACTGTTATTTTATATTCATATATAGAAAGTGCTGAGAATCCAAGTAAATATTTGCTCTCAAGTAGCCCTCATTCCTATAGCCTTGTTTTTAGAATAAACATTAATACTTATTTGCTGGATTCTGCCACTATCTCTTGTCTGAGTTTATATTTTGTGGCCATACATCTATTTGGCAGTCTTTGGGGAAATTATTACTTGTTATAGTTTCTTTTCAAACATAACTATTATCCTGGTTTACAGTTCCAGTAAAACATAAAGGAATTATTTCTTCGCTTGTTGTTCCTGGAACAGTTTCGATAATACATATTGGAGTATGCTAGAGTTTGGCTGAGTACTTTGAATTATTAATAGAAATGGAAGGCTGTGTGCCAGAACTGACCAGTTGTCCAAGAAGATGAAAAAGAAAGCCTGATAGATATGCAAACTGAAGCAAAAATATAAAACAACTTCTCAAAGGCAACATAGACATTAGTGCAAGAACTTCAAGGGACTGCCATATACTCTATTTTATGTAATAGGATGCCTTTGCTTCACTATACCATCTCCCAGGAAAGGACATAAACACTTATGAACGAAGCCTTCTACAACTTTTGTAGGTAAGTAACTACAGGTTTCCAACACAGAAACAACAGTGCAGACTAATCACCAAACATCCAAAGGCCCCCATGAATTATGCAGCACAATCAGGAATAAGCAACATGGAATCTCCAAGGGACCAAGACTGTTAAGCAGCTACTGGCAGCAGTTAAATGTGCATTCAATTAAATATTCTGTCAATTAGTGAGATTGAGAGGCAAACTCCAGAAGAAACAATAGCCCAGCAGAGAGGGTTGCAAATAATGGATCTCAAATGGGCACAGTAAGGACTAGTACCTTATAATCTCACCTTTGAAGCGAGTACATGAATGCATGTATCTTTTCTTCTGTCTTCCCTTTTTCACTTGGGAAGATTTTGGATTCAAGCCATAACAATGGCAATACTAGGTCCCTCTGATCTAGTATCCTGTCTCCAAGAGTAGTTCGATGCTTCAAAAGTTTAAGAATGGACAAGCACACATGGTATTTTCCTCAAGTCACCAACCAGTTCCAATCTAGGGGCTTAAGCTGAATGTGGTGTCAATGTTTTTATGTCTATGCATTTAGTAACTTTCCATGAGTTTGTCCAGTTTTCCTTTGGATCCATGTTTCAACATCTACAACATCCTTTGGGAAGTAGTTTCACAGGTTGGTTCCCTGCTCTGTGAAGAACCACCTCTTTTTGTTTGTTTTGATGAAGTTCCTACTAGCTTCATTAGCTGCCCCCTAACTCTAGTACCGAGAGTAAAATTGTTGCTTTTTCTACGTCCCCATGCCATACATGTTCTTGTAGAACTCCACCATATGCCCCTTTCCTGCTCGTCTCCACATGCAGGAGATTTGGCCGATGTAATCATGCTCATGCTTGTTGTCCTTTTCTGAACACCTCAGTTCAGCCTTCTCCCATCTTGAGACGGAGGCCCAAAACTACACAGTGTTAAAGACACATGGATTTACACAACAGCACAAAGATGTTCTCTGTTTTTCTCTGTTTCTTCCCTAGTAATTAATCACATTTGATTTGCTTTTTTGACTGCTACTGAGCTTTGAACTGATATTTTAATGAAACTATCTATCATAACACCAAAATCATGCTCCTTAGATCTACTGATCAGCCCCACCATTTTAGATGTAGAACTAGGACTCTTCCTTTCTTCCTTCATGTACATCATATTTATTTATAATGAATTTCATCTGCCATTTCTATTGCAGTCAGCATTGTAGTCCTTCTGTAATCCTTCATGTTGAATCCTTTCTACCATGAACAATAACCAGTATCGTCAGCAAACACTGTCACCTCACTGTTCATTCTTTTTTCCATTTTTTACAACCATGCTGAGTAGCACAGGTCTCTGTAGGACTCCACTTATAGCTCCTCCTTCACTAGGAAAACTGACCATTAACTGATAAATGGAAATGTCCGAAGTCCTGAAAAAAAGCTATGAAATAGAAAACCTAGAGTCTTTCTCAGGTCCAATTTAATTGTATCAGTAAGGGCATATTAAACATGATTCAGTTGAGATCAATTTTGGTAATTCATAAATTAAAACGTCATTTAGAAAAGAAAAATCAATTATAATGATCTTCAAGAAGGCCTTAAATCTTTCAACTGAAATGGCCATAAAGCACTGTACAAACTATACCTCATAAAATTTTATATAAATTTAAAGCTATCAATCACTATTCATTAATATATTTCACCACAGTTGAGGAAAAAAGAGAAGTTAGTATCTTGTTCAGCTATAACAACAGATACGAATTAAATTGCTCGGTCAGACACAAGCCAGTTCTCAGATAATTTGCTCAGGTCAGTGGTATCCAGGATTCATGAAGAATGTCCCGTGGTTTTTAATTATATTACCTAGCATTATAAAGTGTTACATATCACAGCAACTTAAAAGACTTTTAGAAATAACTGTCAAGATCTCAATTTTAGGTATCATTTGGAAGCACTGTATCCATCCCTCACTCCCAAATTAGTAATCTAATTTTAACAAAAGCTCAGAAAATTTACCTTCTGAATTTTTATACCATCCACTTCAGAGAGAGATTTTTTTTTTTTTAACTGTGAAGGCCTAAAAAAAATGACCCAGTCTGACCCTTAAGCAGTTAATAAAGTATGAGAAGATTACAGCCTGAAGCGGTATAATTAGTTCCAAGACTGTCATGCTATGTTTTATTAAGTTTAATCTTTTTAAAAGCTAACCTTTTCTTTACAAATGTAGGTAACTTCAGTTTTGTACCCTGTTTATATCCTTGACTTTGCTTCTTTAGTGAAGTAAATGTTTTATCCTTTTAGTAATAAATAAAAGGATTTCTCTACACAGGGAAGTTAATCTGTGTTAAATGAGGGCAGACATATTAGATAATTTATTTTGTAAAAGGGATTTAATTTGGAATAAAGCATTTATTCTGGGACAGAGAGTTCACATACAGAACAAATGAGGAATAGCTTCTTGTGCTGATGAATTTAAAAAATCTGCCATTCTACCATATATAAATATTTTGGGGGTTTTCTCTTTTGACAATGACCTTTCCTTGGAGATTTCTAGAGGCAATTAATGCAAAACTCATAAATGCTGTTATTTAGCACTAATTGGTATATTTTTAGTTATTGGATGAAGAAGCTAAAGATACAATGATAACAGAAAGCTTGGCACAAAAAAGTCTGAAGGTCTGTAGTCTATACCTGCTTTATTAGTGTAGAAGTGGAGATCGGTTTTGCTGTATGTGAATGTTGCTCATGCAACATTCTCTTGGACAAGAGAAGAACTAAAAAGCCTGGATCTCTTCAGTCTGGAGACAAGGCAGATGTGACTGAAGTTTACAAAGTCATGAAGGTGATGGTTAAGGTGAAGGCAGAAGTGTTATTCACCCAACCCTGCAATGCTAGAATGAGGGGCACTTGATAAACCTGGTAGGAGATCAGTTGATCACAAAGAGTAGTGAACTTGTGAGCTTGCTTAGAGACACATGAGTTCAAAGAGGGACCCGACAAACTTGTGGACAACAGGTCCATAAACGGAGATTTCAAAGCTGAGGCAGGGATGTCCCCCGCGACATCCCTAGCGAAACAACTGCAATTGTTGAGAAAGTATGAAGGGAAAGACAGAGAAGTGGCCAGGTTCACATGCATTCCCAAAATAACCTCTCCTATTGGCGCTGCTGGAGACAGAATACTGAGATAGACGGACAACAGGTTTGTCTTATCACTGTGTGTCTGTGTGACACTGAGCAGAGGTTGACGGCCGATTGCTGAACTGGAATGATCATATTCCTGTAGTTGGTTCTGAGTGTGGACAGAGGGAGATCCCATCTACTGGGATATTCACGTTGAAGGTAGCCTGTTAATTCCTCAGAAGTATAATTCAGCATGTTAATAAGATCCAAATTAATTTTAAAAATGAGTGCAACTACTCTCATTCCTCCTCAAATGCTTGCTTTGTGATTCTTTAAAAATATTTTGGAAAAATTCATGAGTGATTGCAGTTTACAAAGCAAAAACAAGTGTGTACAGTTGTTGCAGCAAAAGTATATGAACCTCTTACCTTCTGGGTAAATGTCTTTCAAAGGCACATCTCCAGGTGCTAAAATTCTGACTATTTGATTAGAAGCCAATAAAGTTACACAATTGGTTTGTTTTGCAGTTCCTGTTTTCCTCCGGGCTCCATAATAAAATGGATCAGAAGGAGAAGCACGTTTGCGACTCAGAGACGAGTTTCTTTTCCAGCTGTACACTTCACTAGGAGACTGCAAGAGAGAATGAGTCTACTGAACAAAACATTACTATTATTGAGCCTAAGAACAAATGTTTCCTGATAAGTTCCACTTCTTACCTAATTTCAAATCAAATGTAGCTACTGTGGTTACCTCTCGTGTCACCATATGACAAGGAAAAGACCTGGATTGTTTTGTTATTAAAAACTCCTATAGGAGTGAAAAACAACAGACCACCTACACAAGTTTTAGGAATTGAGACTCTTTGAAGAGCTGAAGTTGAATCAACATTTTTTTTCATGTTGAACCAGAAACCATTGAAACAACTTAATCTGGAATCAAACTATGTAGCAAATTGCTACTATAATCTAAGTTTCCACTAATGTAGATAAATGCAAACAGGTATTTCAGTAATGAATTCAAAGCTAGGCATTAATGCTGGGACTTGGCTCCAGGTTCAGAGACATAAACGTAGGTGTTCACATATGAGCCAGGTGGGTGCTTCATCTCCTGCTACAGTCAGTAGAGCCTAGAGAATAAATCATCTCGAGTAAGGCCTCTACGTTTTGAACATTGCTACTATGAATAAGAGCTTAGATACCCTGTTCATACTAAACATCTACACCACTAACACTAAACACTGAATCTGAAATTTTGTCCCATCACCCTCACATTCACCTTCAGCATTCCCTCTTTGACATTCACATGGACATTTAAAACCATGTATAAGGAAAGACAGGGCCTCAGTCTAAATCAGGGAGAGCAAAATGCTTCATCACCAGTGTTGGTATTGAAGTGTGTAGCATCTTTAGTACTCCCTCCTCTAGACTAACTCCCTTCTCCAGCAATAAACTCACATCTATCATAAATAATATGAAAAGCTAGTATAATCCATGTGGTTATATAAATCCAAATCAAGTAAAACTCAAAAGCTAATTGCAAAGACAGGGAATGTCTTATTGACAAAAAGATATTTTTGAATCATTTTGGATTTCAGAGTATTTTCTTCAATCATTCGGCTTTCCCAAAATTCATGTCTGTTAAGAGTTAAATTTTCTAATTTGCTGCAATTTATTAAGCAAACATGACATAGAATTATTTATTCCATAAGCACCACCCTTTTTATGTATCACTAGTTAGTAAATATACATAAATCCAAAGAATTAAACATACTGCTTTTATTTTCCCTGTGTTTACCTCCACTCCTTGCAACAGCCTTAGTCATTACATTGTTAAATTTCACTGTCCTTTCTGGTCCTTTTCTAATTGTGTCACAGGAGTGAGCACAATTACATGCAGTATTTACACTTAACTACATTATTAAACAGTGAAGGGGCTGTATAGTTTTATTACCATTTTCTGTATCTTTTTTCTTTTTCTTAAATCTAGAGTCTTGCTAGCTGCTGCAGACGGAGCAAAAAGTTCACACTGAACAGTCCAAAATGATGCTGATATCCTCTTTCTCAGTGGTTGTATTTAATTAAAAATCTATAAAAACACATGATTTAGAAAATATTTCTCTAGCCAGCACTATTCAGAACTTATCTACAATGAATTTTGTCTGTGCTAGACATTATGTTATCCAATTTCTTCTTATTTCAAACTCCACTGAAATCCCTCTAGATTAGACTACCCTACCAAATGGCGTACACTACATGAATTTGTCATTTATTGTCATTCCCTTCTTTTTCCATATCATTTGGTAAACAGGTACTTAACTGGTTACAGATTAAATGAGATCATATTACTTCATTGTATAATAATGCTGAGTATTTACCAAGAGGTCTGGGAAACCAATAACAATAGTAGCATAATTATGTTCATCTGAGAAAATTCTGTTGGGGGAGCTGATCTTTTGTCCCACAGCTGCACTGAGGTTTTCTGAAGATAGCTGGTCACTTGAAACTGCATGCGGCACACACAGTTCTGATGCTAAACAGGGAAATTAAACAAAATGAAAGTCATTAAGTCCAGATGTGCAATAGGAAACAATATTAACTGTAAGAGTGCTGAGCACTTATCATTGCTATTACTTTGAGCATAAAATTACTAAAAAGCAGATTTGATTATACTATACTGTAACACAGAAAAGAAGTCAGGAAATAATGTTATTTTTGTAAAGTTAAGTACTTAAAATTAGGAAATACTAGCTTTGTAGTTGCTTATACCACTTAATTTTGCCCTCTACTGTGCCAATGAGGCAGGAAGCCTATGGAATAGAACAGCATGTGATCTCATTGAAGACTGTTATAATGCAAATGCACAAAAAGGCAAAATGTAGATTTGCACAGGTAACTGTCAATGTGACATTTCTTGGTAGCTGTCTTGCTGTCTTTGCAATTTAAATGATGTTATTTGTAACACATTTCTGGTAAATAATGGTCTAGATTTTTTTTCTTTAAGCTAAGGAAAACTAAATTATATTCCATGCAACTGCAACAGCCCTTTACCTTGCCTCAAATTATCAACACAGTCAGAACCCACTATCTTTAGTTCTGCAGCATACACTGTTTCCACTTCAATGGGCAGACTATCTCGTTTACCTGGCAGCGGGAGAAAAATCTTTCCTCCCTCAAAGGATGAATGGGCTACTGGTTTGGGTCAGTGGCAAACCCACACTGGTCTACCTTTTCTTAGTTCTCCTGCCACAGGTTCTGCCTCAAAGAATGAGAAGAGGCTGAAGATGTTACATTCAGGGTTTGCTGGATGATTTGGAAAAAAGTGGAGAGGGGATATGATAATTTTTTAGATTGGGAGAGAAAAAATAAGATAACAAAAGATAAAAATAGCACAAAAAGCATGCAGCAATAAACAGTCCACAAATTCTTGGAGACTGGAAATTATAATAACATTTCTACCCATCTGAGGAATGATACTCTATAATGGTTTCTAAATAAGGTAGTAAGAGGAAGGAAACTACTGTGCTCTGATGGAGCTTGATAAGTTGATAGAGTAAACTGTACAAGAGATAAAAAGGATCCTAGATATTTAAGCTGTGGTTAGAGTCTTTGGCATCCAATTTGCTGCTGTTTGTGTAAAATAAGCCAGATTTGTTATTTGTCAATAACATTTGCTTGTATCGTGTTTACACTGTGTTAATCTCATTCTTCATAGTTATGCTAGCCACAAGGACCGGGATAAAACTTTTTCCCCCTTTAACAGATATAAAGTGGTTTCTCTATTTTTTTCCTCTGTCTCTCTGAGACACACTGGAGACAGGCCAAAGCCTATAAACTGTTAAGTGGGATGCACATGTATTTCCAGGGTTATCAAACCAGGTAGACTAAAGATTTTGTGCACTGTGATCAAATGCTCAGGGTTGAAAATGACATCAGCTCTGAAGACAGGCAGATCTTACTGGGCAGAATGATGACCATTGGAGATTTCTGCCTTCTTTTGTAGCTAAAACATGCCTCAATGCCTAGCACCATCTGGGAATTTTACTGAACAAATTCTCCCTATCTTTTAACACCGGTGTGATGGCCTCAATGGCCTGCTGCACACTATCTGCAGAACTTTAGAAACTGTGACTTCTATTCTGTTTTAACAGTAGGTCTTTCTATTTTTGTAAGTGTTGCGAAATGTCTTCTAGCTCATCTGAGTGTGTGTAACAGACCTGCAACAGTGTACAGATTGGATTCATCAACGTATTTGGTCCCTTCTATTCTTATGTTCTAATTCCTGCCTAGCCGTCTTTTTTCCTTTTCCATTCTGTATGCTTGTACGTTTCCTGAAAGTCCATGACTGAGGGTCTTAAATGCTATAAAGAAAAAAAGATGCTTTATTCAAACAACCTGAAGTTTGAGCATGGAATTTGCCACGCTTTGTGAAAAGTTATTATTAACCAAACATGATAAGGGGAGGACAAAAAGAGAATCAGAGAGAAGGTTACCCAGACCTTTAAAGTAAAAGAGCCTTGTTTGTGCAGCTGCAAACACAGAAATGATTTAAAAAAAAAAAAAAAAAAAAAAAAAGAGAGAACAAGCCAAGCTTGCATTCAATACCCGTTGTTAAGCCAAATCCCATGTCAGCTGGCTCTTCAGTCAATGCATACAGCTGGCAAACCTCACTGTCTTCAGCTTCCATATGGGCACGCTTGGTTAAAAGAAATTTCCTGTGAAGGACACACATTTATAATAATTCCCGATTAAGCTTGTAACTTTAAACAAGGACTTTTATCTTCTGAAATAGCAAAAACATTCTACATTTATATAAACAAGGTTATCAACACCTTTTGCTAAAACTAAATATGATTTACCAAACATCTGTGAGATAGGAAAGGGTAAGCCAGCAAGCAGCAGATTTTATTTGCTGTGCATTTATAAAAATAAGACAGCAGAGTAATATTTCTTTCACATGACCATGAAAGCAAAGCAAGCAGGCACTAACTCTGGATGATGTGGCTGTATTTCCAAAGCTAGGTCCACCAACGTTCTCATTTCTAAAGATCAATACTACCTCAGTAAAAACAGTATTAAAATGCATACAAATTAAAGCTAGTCTAGATTTTCAGAAGCATGAATTTAGGCAGGCATATCCTGTTCATTTCCTACTCTAAAAGCCTGCCTGCACTTTCACCAGAGCAAATCTGCATCTTAAACACCAACTGTTTAAGTCTAGCCAGTCTCACAAACTGAAAAAACAACTCTGAGACCAGGAGTGAAACTCCTAAACATAAGACACAAACAAGAAATAATGCCATCAAGAAAACCAGGCTTCACTAACTGATTTGTTTCATTTTCCACCAAGAGCCACCGGTCTTCAGCCACCAGGAAAACAGATTTCAAATTGATCGGAAGCGAGATGGTATGAGTTTGACCCTCTAATACATCCAGTACAATAAGGTGGTTTCTGTAAAATTGGAAGCCAAGAAAAGAATAATCAGATAGGGATGCACACGAGATCTCTTATAAATCCGTATAATACAAAGATATAATTTACTCTCACCCTGCTTCTTTGTAGAACACCAGCCAGTTTTTGTGTGAAAACTCTCGGCACATTTTGTAGTTGCTCTGTATAAAAATACGTCATACAGCAATTAGTGTTTGTTAGATTCATCCCAGTGAGCTTCCCTGGCTCCCGTGAAGGTGTACTACATTTTTCCTTTATTTAGAATAATCCACGGCATTAATTACCTCTCAAAATGCTATCTAGCCTGCCTCGTCCCAAGTCATATAATTGCGTCATAATTGAGTTCATTATTTTGGACATAATCCCTTGTAACAAAATGTTCTGTTATTCCCAGTTCTATCTCCAAAGAGGGATATTTTAAAGATACATATCCTCAGACAATACAACTTATTTATATTTTTCATATCATTATTCCATACAATGCTATTTTATGTGTAAGGCATTTAAACATACATAAGAGTAAACAATTAAGTGCTTGGACCATAACAACAGAAAGATAAAAGATCTTGGGGCAGTTTTTCCAATATTGAGCTTTGATTTAAAAAAAACCACCTTAGTATAATAGAGGCAAGTGCTATTCCTCACCATCTCTTCTTTGCTGCTCCACCAAGATGTTCTCTTAGGAGACTCCTGAGCATCTGGTAAGAGCAAAAGTCGGCGAAGGGCACCACTGTTTGTATCCAGCAACAACACAACATTGCTCTGTAAATGAAAAGCAGATCTGTGTACATCTCAAGCCCATTTAAGAGACTACAACACATCTATCTGAAGCACTTTTGCAACTCTAGCAACTTAGGACATTTTGAAAAGATGATCTAGATTTTGCTGGAAAACGTAGGCTGAATCTTCTTTCAGAGCTCACGGAGAAATTTAATTGTAGACGTTAAGTACACGCAAAAAGGGCTGGAATGATATTGCAGTTTTTCCATAATGTTTTATCTATACATCTCTCATTCACTTTTGCATAAGCTCTAGGAACTAGACTAGTATGGCTTACATGTCCAAGCTGTAGTCAGCTACAGGTAAGAGACATACCAGTTTTGTTCTGTCAAGTCACTAAAATATTTCATTTCAGTTTTTATGTTTTCTTAGCATTCCTCTAAAGTACCCATTACTTAAGTCACACTGAAGGTGAAAAACTGGTGAGAGAAGAAATGGCTTAGTACTTTCTCTCCAAGTTCATACTTCCGATACCATGGAGCCTATTAAATATCCCAGTGTGACAAGCCTTCTGTGACCTGCATGCTCAGACAGCTTACAGTGTCAGAGGTAGGACAACTGTTGGAGGACAGCAGGATGGCTCAAGAGATGGAGATCAGAAGCAGACAGGATACTAATACTGCAAGTGTCCTCCACATATCACATGTGAAAACACAGTATACTAAATTTTGAACTTCTTCAGATTTCTCAGTTTGTTACTCAATGCCCCAGGGTCCACACACGTTGTCAAATGATGGGGGTGTTTTAAACCTTTCTTTTTACAAAGTACTATAGCTGCTCCTAATGTGTTTAACTAAGAATTCAAGAGAACAATCATTCAGGGCCAACCTTAACCGCATCAAATGAATTTTGAAAGGTACAACAGAACAAGTTAATTAAGCATTGGGTTGAATTTTTTGTTTGCCATTCAAGGAAACATTAGGTTCTGCAAGGACATTAGGTTCTGCAAGGACTTACTAAAAGTAAACTGTCTACGTACAACATCTGCAATAACGCACAATAGATGTTAAGAGAGTAAAACACAAATTCCCACAAATTCTCCTAAATAAAACAAATACAAACAATCTGAGTCACAGCAGTTTTGTACTTTTTGGGTACAGTTCATACTTTCACTAGGATTATTTGGAAGAATTAACTATATTTAATAATGACAGTCATTTGAAGCTAAATATGGTAAAGCATTTAAAATATTACCATGTTATTTGGAGCATTTGGGAATTTCAGCTAGAGTTCAATACTTCTAAAAAAAGAAGTTTGCTTATGTATTACAAACCAAAATTATGGAAATGTGGTTCAGGAAAAAAAATCGGGCATTTGCTTTGGATTTTGGTTTTCTGCCATATTTTATTCATACAATTCTGCAACAGCACTGCTGTACCAAAGCAATGCATTAGCCTTCCACGCGAGATAAAGAACACATACAAATCAATTACATTCTTCCACTTAGCGTTAAATTTATGAGAGCAGTTGGAAATATAAAAAGCCTCTCTACTCCACCCCTTTTGATGTTAATGGTTTCCTTCTGTGCTAAGTGACTGATGTATATTCTGTCTGTGTTTAAGAATAGATTTTTGCGTCACTTGCAAACACATCCAAGAGCAGCTTTGGCAACTCTTCAAGTGGGCTGGGAAAAGACGTTGGTGTGCAATTCTGCTGTGTTTGTTCTTGACTGGGAGAAAAGTAACCTTTGGGTGACCTCCCAACCCCTATGTCTGGAATTCCAAACTCTGGACAGATGCAATAACCAATCTTGTGAAGTGGCGTGCCTTTATTTTTAGTTACTGCAAAGTTTCCCTTTCCTTACTGTTGTTTTTATTTTAGCCAGCGTTTTCCTCTTAAAAGTCCTTAAACTAAACAGGGCTGTGATTTCACTTTGCTTGTATGGGAAGTTGCTCCTTATGGTCTCGCAGACAGAGAGGAGAGCTAGGGGAAGGAATACACTCCAATTTCAGAGTGGGACAGCACAAATAATTCAGTTTAACCTCTTGTATTCTTCTCCCTGTACTCTCAGTTTTGTTCTTTTCTGCCCTCGATGCTCATGTCCCAAGCAAGCAGTATCACGAACACAGACTCTTCTTAGCTGTCAGCTTCAGATGAGGCTGATTCTTAGCTTGGCAGGGTAACCCCTCTATACCGCTCCTTGCCTCCTGTCCCACAAGCACCTTTCCTATTAGTGCCACTCAAGGATCCCTGGAGTGATACACACATAACAGTCCTGATGCTGTAAATACTAGGCACAGCTACAGACACATCATATTGTTCATTAGGTTCAAGTGAAAAAAGTCCAAGCAAGAATTTATGGTTTGGGGCTCAAACCACCATGCCTTCAGTGGTAGGGAAATGTATGCAAGCAGATTACTGGTGTTCTAATTAATGCAAGTGGTGTCTTTCAGATTATTTGGGAGACTTGATTGTACTAGAGATTCCAGTAAACTGAGGACAGCAAGTAGAGATATAAGGTTTGTGCTTATAGAAAAGGAAAGTCTTCACCTTTTCTATAGACGGTGCACACCTTGCTATATAAGCACACCTTTTCTTTTCTATAAGGTATGCTTACAGAAAAGGAAAGTCTTATATAATAACCAAAAAAAAAGAAGAGAATTTAATAATGTCAACTAGTTTTTGAAGAAAATACACCCTTCCTCCTGAAAACATCCATCAGAATATTATGGGGATTAGAGGTTTCAGATGTTACTACTAGTATGTTGCATATGCAGGTCCCCACTTGTGTTTCAGGCTAGATCACAAACTGTTAAAAAAAGTCTTCTTTTAAAAGATGTTTGCCATCTTCTACGTGTAACAAGCGAGGTGGATCTCTGTGTCAGCTTCTGTGCCACAGGCTCCCTTACTCCCTTGCTATCTGAAAGCTTTGACAAATTGCTCCAGCAGCACGTGGGACAGGGAAAAGCACTTCCCTCCCTCCCTACACCACTTCCTGACTGAGAACGATAAAAGCAGAGTTAAAGGATGCTGGCTGGACACTGCCCGGGCAAAGCTTGTTGAGCTCCCTGAGGTAGACTGTAGGTTACTCTGTCCGTCCAGTTGTAGCCTTTCAACAGAGCAAAGTGCTTGTAAGAAAAACCGGAAGCGTGCA
The DNA here is from genome assembly GCA_013400755.1 of Pelecanoides urinatrix. Classification (NCBI taxonomy): domain Eukaryota; kingdom Metazoa; phylum Chordata; class Aves; order Procellariiformes; family Procellariidae; genus Pelecanoides; species Pelecanoides urinatrix. The sequence continues at coordinate 165,230 of VZTQ01001389.1, forward strand.
GTTAATTTATATGCAAATCAATTCTCCATGTGCATTTTCCTCCTATAATCCCATATAAAATCATGCATAAAGTTATCAAAATTCTCTCCAGTTTGTATTTGCTCTCCTTCTGAGTGGTAAAAGCAAGAGNGGATTATATTATTTATGAAATATCAGCTGTCAAGTGGGCTTTTTTATTTAATAAACGCAACTTCTAATTTCTACGAATACTGTTAATATTTCTTGGTCTTTTTGCAAGTACACGTAGTCAAATCTCTAAAGCATCACATACATTATTTACATTCTTGTTTTTCTTGAAGATCTGTTTGATGCACCCTCAGCGCAAGTACCTAGTCCTTGGAGCCTTGCTCAAAATACAGATGTGTCATTGATCTACTTGTCTTAATATGTGAATGCTGCAAATTTTGAGCCTACGGCTGCCAGTGACCATAGTACACCTGAAGGTAGGCATCTTGACTATATGTCAAGGTTCCTTCTGTAGCTAGTGGAAAGACAGAGGCAGCTCCAGAGGGCAATTCACCATGCTCTACCCTAGCTGGGATGAACTGCTCTTGTAGATCACCTTTATCCTCCCAACAGATACAGAAGGTATGTGCTTGATTAGCTTAGACTATATGCTTACCTGCTAACATCAATAATAACAGATTTAATTTCATATACAGCAATATCCACCTCACTTCACAGGTGCACAAAAAAAGCATGTGATTTTTCCTTGGCTCCACTGCAGGAAAAGTTGGGAATAAAACCTAAGCTCCATGTGGAAAAATTAAACTACTTCACAATCCCTCTTTTGATTCAGTGGGAACTAGAAATGCAGAGATCCTAACACAAGCCCTAATGTAAGGAAGAATAGCAGTGGTTGTGAAGACTACAACAGCAGCATTCGTCTGACCTGTGCTTTAGTGCCTTATTTACAAACCAGCCCCAAATAAATTACTCATGTAGCCCATGGATACAAACATGCAATACACAAGATAATTATTTTTCATCATTTTTTCTGTGCAAGATGCTTACTTAAGTTCCTCAAGAAGTCTAAAATTACTTTTGAGTGGTGTCCTAAGTATACAATGACTTTTTGCAACCAAGTTTGTAGTTTAATGAAACATATTTTCACACTCAATGAGTAAGGTCTATCTTAATGTTAACACTATGTAAAAAGTCCTAAGATAATGCAAAGCATTATTTTCCAGCAGTGTAAAACAGGCTTATTTTCAGACAGGATTTGTTCACCTGTAGCACTTGGTAAGAAAGGCAAGACTGAAACTGGCAATATTTAAGTTTTGCCAGAGAAAAACATAAGATTACAGCTCAAATGAAGTCATCTGGAAAGGAGCACTGAGCTACCATAGTCTCCACAGAACAAATTATTTCAGAGTTTAATTCATACTGTCACTGAAAAATATATTCCACGAGGAAAGGCAAAACCAGTCACAGAGTTAACTACCTAAAGCATCACAGATGAACCTTTGATAAAAATTTCATTGCTGACACCAAATGCTACAGTGATTTGGTTAAAAACAAAACTAGGAGGACAATTATTTTCATGGTAGGAATTTCAGAGACTTAGAAAGCAAAGAATATTGCTGGGCTTTATATTAAAAAGCGTGAGACATTCTAAACATTCTTAGACATGTGAGAGACTGCCATCTGTTTTACAGTTTCCTGTGTTGACTTCGCCAAAAAAGGCCAAGGATTGTTTAGAACTGAACAAATGTGTTATGTGCATCTCAAAATAGCCCAGTGTTGCCGTTCAAGACAACTGCACAGGCAATCACCACAAACAGGTAACTTCAGAATCATATTTTTTCCAGTTGGCATTGGAAAGTGTCCAAGGCAAAGCTAAAGAAGGCATAGGCAGTTCTACTAAAGGTGGAAGAATTGTGTTTCTCATAATGCATCAAGCTTAACTGTAGTGTTTGAGACCAGAAAGTGACGTCAACACTTGACAAACGTTCCTGGAATAACAGTATCGCAGAGACACTAGTTATGAAATGACTGAAATACTTAATACTCCAACTCAATGTAGGAACAGTTCTACTAGATTGGAGTCTCTCACCTACTGAAAAATGGGCAGAAGAACAACAAAAGGAAAAGGAAAAACCAACCAACAATAATGACCAGATTAAATGCCCACGTCAAACCACTATGACTGGTAGGTAACATAATAAACTATTATTAATATTAAAAAATGAACAGTGGCAGCACTGTATCAACTGCTGTCTCTTCCCACTCCTGGGCAAAGAAGTTTTGAATTGGAAATGTTCCAATCAGTTCACTGATAGTAATGGAAAGAGGAGAAGTATGTGGAAAGTATGCAATATTTGACTTTAAAAAAAGGATTTGAGTCAAACCAACACTGAAGTCATCAGTGGTTCTAAATTTGCATTGCTGATACACTAGATGTCAAGGCTTACAAAGTCTTCTTTCTAGTCTTGCTATTTCAGATGTTACAGAATGAGAAATATCAGGATTCACGGAACAAATCAAAAATAGTGGCACAAAGCAAATACAAGCAACATTTTACTTTGTGACTCAGAAAATGTCGCTTTCATATACTATTTGAAAAGTAAAAAGGGGACAAGATCGGACCGGAACTTAAGTTCACAGCATAAAACAGCTTACTTTGCACTTTGCAAACATATGCTGCTTGACTGAGACTCCTGAACTCATCTCACTATCTCCCTTTCTCCAATGAAGGCCAATCTCCCTCTCTCAGGAAGAGAAGTAAGATAAGCAAGTAGAACTCAGCTTCAAGAATGCAAAAGAACATTGTTCAGCTAAAAAGTGCAAGAGGAAAATCTCCACACAAAGCTAAGGCTCAAGGCAACTTCCAAGCTTCAGGTATAGTGAAAAAGAGAACATTCAGAAGGGCGTGGGCTTGTCCAGGCTATTTCAATCTACAGAGGTAGATTCCTCAGCAATCCTACTCTTATGACACTACTTTGCTTATCACTAAACATTTAGCTGTATTTTAAATTTTTTTACCTCCTCTTCATGTAGAACCACTTGACCTTTGAGTGGATTTCCCAGCAGTGCCACAGTCACAAAAGGTTGCCAGACATTTCCAACTGTTCTTGGGAAGAGGTCATAAAGATCCACAAAGTATCCACTCTTACTAGAAACGTTCATGAAGTACAAGGAAACAGGATTGCACGTAGTAACATAAAGAACATTTTCGGCTTCCTCTTCTGAAATAAGAAAATAAAATTAATGAAAGGCTACTGACATCATGCATTGCTCTTCTGGAAATATATACATCATAAACTTGGCAGATGATATAGCAAATGTGCAGCAAAATTACCACTGTTCACACAAGAAGATAAAGAGAGAAATGGACTCCTGATACTAACTAAACATTAACAGGCAGAATCTTGCCATAACACTATTAAACAAGTAGTCTGAGACACATTTGTGTAGATATGACTGCAGTGCCTGCCAGCTGCTACTACACACAAAATCTGTCCAGATGTTTTTGTTTGTTTATAAACTTGGTTCTCTCTCCTTCTCTATCTCATCCTCCCTTTCAATTAATATATTTAATAATTAAACATGGGATGAATGCTAACTTCGTATGGAACTTTTCACATATAGCACCTTCCTGACTTATTTCAGACAATTCTTAAAATCAATCCAAAGCCATGTAATTTGTTTCGCTGTCATAAAAGTTTGTTAATGTATTTGAAACTATGGCTACAAGCAGAAAAGGCAGCATTCCAGTACTGATCATTAGTGATCTGTTTATAATATACAATAAAGTTTAGACATGCTTAATGATGAACCCTAACATTTATAAATATTCCCAATGATGCAGTTCACTTTGGGACAAAGTAGCATAGGTAACTAAGGCAGGCTTGATTGAGAGAGACAGGATTATAATAGGTGTAAGCACAGGAAAAAAAAGCACAGCACTCTGCAAGTTACAAGATTTATATTAAAACTGAATTGACCTAGAGAGAGAGGAAAAGTCAAAGAATTGTTTTTCTGAAGCAATACAGTATTGAACATAAAAACTAGACCGGCTTGCAATTTTGTGGCTGTGTTCTACTTTGATTACATATCTTTCGCTTAGTTTGAGAAGGATGCATATCCTTACAAAGACCACAATGTCTCAGTGAAATTATGCTCACATTTCAGTGGCTGATTAATTTTGTATTTCATCAACTGTTAAAAAAAAAGAAAAAGAAAAATTATTATTCCTATACTCTATTCCTGTATTCACGTCCTCCATTCCCATACTCCAATTCTTAGTATTATTCCTATAGTCCACTGCAAACATAGCCAGAAATACACACTATTGTGAATACACTGAAGTGGTGTTATTACACTTAGAATCCCTCATATTGCCCATTTATATTCTGCCACTGGCTACCGGTGAGCACTTAAGAAGTCAACAGCCTAATTCGTCCTCATGTCTAGGATATTTCACGTATTTATAATATTGGGGATCATTACAAAAGTTACTAGCTTTTCTTACCGCACCTTTTGTTACCATGACATCGCAAACGAAGTTAACTTCACCCAAAGGCAGTGTCCAAAAAGCGAGTTCTTCTGTAAAACTGAGGGACCTGGCTTCATGTCGTTCCAGTGGAAATCCTTGGATATTTAAGTACACGGGGCCCTAAAACAAATGATAACAATGAGGGCTTGCTAAAATATTTCACTCACCATTCTTTATGGAAATCTGGAAGTCTTCTTCAAGACTGTTAATACTATTGCCAACTGAAACAGACCAATTACTAAATAAATAAAAGGGAAAAGGAAATGCTTTTCTGCAAGCTCTCTAAATGTCCATACTGCCATTTTCTTTACAGTATAGAAACCATCATGCCTTTCCTCTTTAGTCTTTTATTCGTTTGAAGCTATTACTGCTCAGTGGCATGAAGGAGGTATTATGTACTGATAAAACACAGTACATACAAGGAAAAAATCAGAAAATTTTTGTTTCAAAGAAGTTCAATGGCAATTTCTTATTATATAAAGTTTAAATCTCACCCCTACATCACATTAGCAGTTCAGGTTTTCCTTATTCACTGGAGTTAATAATTACTGAAGTTAATCCAAGAACTCAAAGCCGAAAAGGACTTAGAAGCTTTGGCTGCAGGTCAAATTGTACCAAAGGTTCAGATTCAAACTTGGCAGAGCCAAACACCCATAAGAATTCAGCTGCACGCAAAATAGAAACACAAAACAGCTTTTTTTTCAGTCTCTGATCTTTTCCAAAAACTGAGATCTGGGGCTTGAAACTGGCCACCTCCAAGCATCCAAAACAGCTACAAAGTTCCTTCAAATATGGTATTTTCAATATCATTATAAAAACCTCTTTTTCAAGAACTTCTGACCAAACTTACTGATTTTATAGCACATCTCACACTGTGAAGGCCAGGTATACAAAAACATTTATTTTTCTAGTCAGTATAAAAAAATCAAGAATGAGTAACAAGGACCATGCTTTGTACATACTCTGTCTCCTGAAGAAATTAATCACATTTTAGATTCTTCACAGCCCAATACATAAAAACTGTATTATATGAGTTAAAAAAACCATAAAAAGACAAACCTTTACATCTATTTTTTGAGTTTCTGTTGGACACAGCAGTTTCTGTTGTGCATTCCCCGGCTGATCAACTTTCCAATAGCCCATAAATTTATGATCTGGTAATGGCAGTCTGTCAAACAATGTAGGAACAAATGAATTTTTACATTCATTAACCAGCAACTGATATGGAATAAATCCCTTAAACAACTGCATCTTTCCAACGAGACATATCTGAAGATTCTCTTGTATAAAATGCTTCCTCGCTAAAATATTTCATTTCTTTTACATTTTAAATCACAAAATTTTAGCCTTCTGGAATACTAATACAGTCACAACCTAAACAGCATCATAAAAGAAGCAGCAATTCACATAATATGGCCTCAAAAGGAAAATTCTTCCAGTCTGAATTATTTGAGATATGTAATAAAATATATCCAAAGCTCTTGCTTTGCTTTATTCAGATCAGGCAGGGTGTGATAGTACCACTTAAAGGAACTCCTGTCAGTGGCACACTCATCTAAAAAACCATCAGAATAAGCACAGTAAACCCTGTGGCAAGTTAACCATGCAGTAAAAATTCAATGAATTATTTCCATATCTTTTATTACTGATATGAACAAAGGCAACGGAATACAGACGTGAGAACACCCCATCGCCTTCCGGCCAGTACAGTCTACAGAAAGGACACAGACATCTTCGAAAGCCTCAGTTGCTTGCCTTGGTCTAATTTCTTTCTGTACCTTTTATTTAGGGAAGAAACATATGGGCCACAGCAAAACTCATTTATATAGGAAAAGAAAATGCTGGTGTATGACAAAGTAGCTTGACAGCAAAATAGGGACAACACAATTTTTCCTTTTTTCCTCTGAAGTGATTTGCAACTGCTGAAAGTAGTTTAACTTCATTAATTGGCATGAATATCTTTAAGCTAATGAACTCATCGCTTTTGGTTTCTTTTATTTGGGATCAGTTGCTCCTAAAAAGATCTCCTACCAAAACTGCATTCTGTGTTACATGCCATTGCACATTATTGTACAGCCACAGAACTTGGCAAGAGAACAGAAGACATTCCTTCTCCCAGTTTCTATAAGTATCTCCAAACTCTATTTTAAGGAAGTTCTCTTAGACTGTTTGTTAAAAGTCTGTGCGCGGTCTCTTCTGTCATGTCTGATGATGCTCATTCCTACTGTTACAATTATTTCCCCTCTCTGCACAACCAACCTGGCCCCTCTACATATTAGAGGTTTGTTTCATTTCTACTTGATATTCTTTTCAGAATAATAGGGATTCCAAATCAAAAAACCTCAGCTGGACTATACATGAATCTTGGGGAATTTTGATTTTACTTTTTTTCCACAGAGAACTTAAAGGAAAATTCAGGGAATGGACACTAATATCCTCTAATCTTTGTAAGTCATGCAGGGAAGCCACATTAACAGTTCTTACTGGTATACTGACACCAAATCTCAGGCAACCTGGAGAAGCCAGTACACACAGGCGGACAGTCACTCAGCCTCCACCCCCATTCTGTGTTTGGACCATCTGCCAAGGCAGTGAGATAGCCAAAGACACTTTTTGCAAACAGAAAATGGTTTGGATGCTATAGATCGTTGGTGCTCATAGATAAATATCCAGCTGCCAGCAATAGGCCACTGGGGCACGTAATGAGGAAAGTGCATCTCATTAATTCCCTCTCTTAGTCAAGGAACCAGTAGAGTCTTCATTGCCTGTTTGTTGCCTAGTTAAGATACCAATGTTTGAAGAGTGATATATTTTGCTTTCTTCCTCACTTCAGTTTGCATTTTTCTATTCTTTACACCTAGCTAGTCTAGCCAGATTTTTCCCAAATTAAGAAGAGAAATTAGGCCAGACTCAAAAAAAATGCAAGTACAATATATTGTAGACTACAACATTCAACACCATTAGAAAAAAACATTCAGGATGCACTATTTCAAAATATACAAAATTCTTAGATAAATTTATTCATGCAGTCAGAAAATGGGCAAACATTCAAGTCACTAGACTAAATGTCAGTTTATCCATGAACTGGAATCTAACTTCAGGCTTCCATTTGGGTTTCAAAATGATTTGTTGGCAAAACGTTGGTTATGTCTTGAGCCAAAACTGTCTTGTGTGCAGAAAGAAACTGGAGATTTTTTTTTTGCTATGATGACTCCGAGTAGCATAATCTCTGATAAGCCTATAATCAGCAATAATTGTTTCCCGCTAGTTCAATGGAACATCAACTTCCACAAGGATTTGGACTTCGGTTTTAATTCCTTACACATTACTCCCATGGACAACATCCTAGAAATCAATGTGTTCACTACAAAACATGAATACTTATTAAATTTTAAAACAAAACATATGTTAATAACCAGCTCTAACCAAATACCCGGCTTTATATAGCAACAGAATTACAGATTGCATTCCCAAAGAAACAAAACATTTCCACTCTGTTTCAGCTTTCTGGAGATTTGCTTTGCTAATAGTTCCTCTCTTCCCTCAGGAAAACTGATTTCTCCTTTCTCCTAGATTCTTGAGGTTTTGTTCTCTTTCCTATTTCTGAATGACTTAGTTTCTCTTGGGCAGCAGACCAAGTCATCATGAACAGCAAAGAGGAGGGAAAGGTAAATCAGAATTTAGGAATAAAACAGAAAGCAGAATTCATAATACAAAGTTCTTTGTCAAGACTGATAGGGATCTTATTCTTCCAGGGCCTGACAATTCTTTTTTACTCCATCTCACTGCTCGCTCTTATAAATATGGTCTAAGAAAGACTACGAGTATTGAAGAAGCTGGTGGCATTAAAGGTCTAATAACCAGTCTGCCTCCTGAACCATTTTCAGGAGCAAGTGAGGATGCAGAAGGACTGGAACAACATGCCCACACTGAAAACGTGTATACATCTTAACAGTTTTCCTCTAATGAATATATATGATAGGCAGTGAAGGAGGGAGATTTTCTTTTCCCAGGACTTAGAAGTAACAAGCAAGTTATTTTCAAAACTTGAAGTGACAGTACTAGTAAAAAGCTTCACAAGGCGCTCCTGCCACACTGCTGTATTTCAAATGAATTAACCAAATACCGTTTACATAAAAGGCAGACAGAATACTATGGAAATGCCACCACCAGCAAAAATCTGCGAAGCAAAAAGATCTGATGGGTGTAAAAGGTGCAGTGGCTGGGTAAGAACAGCACTGAAACTCCACTGCTCTCTCCAGCTAAAGTGTAGAGAGTGATCCATGATTTTTGCTTTCCTCAAAAGCTGGAAAGGGTTTCTAGAACAGAAAAACTACACGACAGACTGCAGTAATCTTTTAAGAAAGCCAAGACTTAAAAGGAAGTTCTAAGGAATTATTCCTGATCTGTTCTTTGATTATGGATCTGTCAAAGCCTTAAGGCTTTGGCTTAAAGCTTAAGGAAAATTTAGAAATATTTTTAAATGTTTATTTACTCTTAATTTTACATCCTGGTTTTCTACAAGATCACTGCTGTCCATGAAATGGTTATATAAGCAGGTATTTTGTTTAGAAAAGGTGATTGCACAGGACCTACAGTTGATGGGACAATTGTACAAAAAATTACTATTTAGCCTGTTTTTCTTCATGCACAGCGGTCTAAGAGGAGACAATCTGTCAAAAGATAATTCTCTAGTAGCTTCTGCTGCTGGAAAACTTTTCAAAGTGACACCTAGAGAACACAAGTTCTTTTCATTTGTATCTTTTTAATTTTAGCAAATAAATTCATTTTAGGCTAATTAAAAAAACCCACACCAAATAACGGTCAAAAAATCAATAGAACCTGCTTCATAAAGTTATTCATTTACCTTTCTGGGAACATACTGGAAAATGGCTACAAATCTTTAAGACTAAAGTTCCACTGAATGCAAATTCTGTACAGCCAGCTATCGTACCAGTACAGCTGCAGACATGAACTATGACAGGCAACAAAGCTGCTTAATACATGCTCTTGTAAACCAGCTCAGCGCTGACACAAAATGTATTACTCAAGGACTTCAGTAACAGCCTGTGCTCTACCTAGCTGAAGAGACTTCTATCCCACCTAACTTTTGTGGACTTAAGTAAGATATAGTTTGAAACCAGGAAAATTCCTTACCAACCAGATCTCTGTACTTTATTTAAACACCTTTTGATTAAAAATATAAGCAGTAGGCATACAGAACAGTCTTATGTTAGGCCTCCTGTTCCCTGACAGTCAAGTGCAGACCCTCCCCTCTGCTTCCCTCATAATGCCCAGCATGGACAAGAGACAAATACGGTGTAAGACAGGTCCAACAATTAACTACAGATTACCGGGGCAGGGGGGGAAGTCTCAAGAGAAAATTAAAGCTGTTAAAATTTACATGTTTACATTACATATAGAAAATTCTGTTTATATAAAATGAATATTCAAGTTATAGCAAGCACCTAGAAGTGGATAGTGACAGGAGGAAAAATATGGAATGGCAATTTCATCAAGGATAAATGCCAGAATTAGAGCTGAATGCTGTTTTACCTGGGAATTGCAAATGGTCTGAACTGTGCAACAAAATGGCACATTAAACATCAGTTCAGACAAATGTGACGTAACAGATGTCAACTGGAAAACAAAGTGTAATTGTACATAAACAAAGATAATTAGTTAGTACAGTGAGTAATCCATTTTACCCAGTATGTCTTGGCAAAACATCATAGACAAGCCATCTGCTTCACACACAATACTGATAAAAACTATAAACTATTGAACAGGTGATACCAGGAGATACAGACAATATCATGATGTTATAAGCTGACAATACTGAACATGTCAGTGCCTTGAAGAATGGCCATCCTATTTGAGAAAAAAAAACCTGAAGGAAACAAAAAGCCCAAGTAAAACATTACTTTACACGTCTAATATATGATAACAATTTTGGAAATAAATGAATTAGCATGTACAATTTAATTTCTCTCTTGAGAAAATAACTACTGCCAGAATTCTTTTCTAAATGGTTATTAGACATCACCTAATCTTTCCTTCCAAGATTAGGTATATTAATTCCAGAGCCTAAACTAAAATCCCCTTAAGGTTCACTGGTATCGTCTGTTAAATTTCCCCTGTAATTTCAGCTGAATACAACTCTCAAAGTTCCTTCTATTGAGACCCTTTATTGTAGTGTGTTGCTTGCGTCTCTCATGCTTTTGTTCCTATATTTACAGCAGTTATGTTTCAGCAGCAATTTAAATAATTCTGATTTATTCAAGTTTTCTTTTAGATTAAGTAATAGGTGACAGACAGACTTCTCCAAAACTTATTAAAATAAAATAAATATTCACAAATTGTTTGATCCAAGACATGCCAGAAAGTCCCTGTATAAAGGAGTCAGCATTTCAGCATAATGATTTTCCTGTCCTAGAATCTCCTGGAAATGCTTCTGTATTGCAAAACTTCTTAATTGCACAGGATTTGTATTCTTATCAATAGCAATGATTTTGCTGCAGGTATGACTAACATCCTCAGGCAGAAAAGGTTTGAACTATTATCCTAGTTTTCACGTTACTTAATAGAATCACTGAGCAATTCATTATGCTAGCTAGTAAGTCTTGAAAGTCTTGCAAACTAAGACTGGAAGACAGACATGAATCGGTGGGGGGGTGCTGTTGTCACTAGGACACTGTAGAAATCACACCTAGTAAACCTTCAGATTGCCAACTTGTGAGAGACTATGCTCTAGTTGAAGATGTCCCTCCTCGTTGCAGGAGGGTTGGACAAGATGACCTTTAAAGGTCCCTTCCAAACCAAGAACAGTTATTCTATGATTCTATAAGCAGGTAGGAAAACAAGCTTAAAATTGAAAGTGATCTTGACAAATTAGAGAACTAATCTGAAAAAATACAGTACAGCAAGAAAAGTGCAAGCATGAAGAAAGTTCATTACATAAAGTGAAAATGGCATAAGTGCTATGCAGGGTTCTGCAGAAAGGATCTGGAGGTTCATGTTTAGAAAACTAGACATGAGTTAAACATTGCAAGAAATGCAAACATACTGGGATTTTTAAAAGGGACTGCTGCATGAAATACATCTCTCTTCTATACTCTCATACTACTCTACTCGGCTCTAGCAGAAATTAACCTGTCTAGTTTCACACACAATGCTTAAAGACAGACATGAATAAAGTGAAGAAGGGGGGCACAAAAGAAAAATAAAAACAATCAGAGGCCTTAAAAAGGGGGAAGATCGAGTGAACTGGATGCGTTTAGTCTAGAGATGACTTTCTAATGGCAAGGATATTTAGGAACAAGACTGACTTGCTTTGGGAGGTTATAGAACTCCATCTCTGAGGGTTTTCAGGCATGAAACATGACACAGATCAGATAAGGTATTAGATTAATTTGCATCTTTTCTGAAGGAAGTGGGATGGACTAGATTAGCACCATTATCCTACTCTCAAATTCCCAGAAAACAATATAGAGGAGGTCAGTACTCTAGTTCTAAACATGTAGCAGCTTTGGGAAGAACCGTTTCTGCAGTGGTCCAAACACCATACCCAATTACCTCAATGTGTCCATCACGTGAGCTTGCAATATGGGCTGGAACAGATTTGGAGAGATTATCTAGATGTTCTTTTACCCCAAGGCAGAATCAACTATGCCTAAACAATTCCTGAAAGATGTGTCTGTAATTCAAGGTGATACACCTGTGATTTACAAGTTCTATAGGGTTAAATCTCATGACCAACAGCAAGGCTGTCTTGGAATGGAGCAGCAGGATCATCTGAAATGCCAGCTGTGGTGGATGCAAGTGAGACACTGAGACCAAGACTGCTGGATCATCAGAGCCAGGTGGTCAGCCTAGTCCCAACCTTGCATGGTGAGATCTAAGAAAAAGTTGCTTTTATCAACTATGTGTGAACTGCTCCTGTAGTTTCTCCTCTTCTTGGCCTTCAGTGCATAGAGTATGAGCCCATAGCTGTCAGTCAAGTGAAGATTTTGATGGGCATCTTGTGGGGGTCTTTTAAGTCTGTCATCCTTGGTGTAACCTGTCCTATAAAACCTCAGTGATGGATTCAAAATGATCAGGTGATTATCCCTAATTCAACATGATCAGATCTTCTATCTTCTCTCTTCTAAACTGAACAGTTTCCATTTACAGCAGTCTTTCTCTTATGTTTCCTAAACCTCTGATCTTCTCATTACCAAAGAGTCATCTCCAATCCACCCATGTAAACTAATACTTCTAAAAATTATATAAAGTGCAAATTTCTCAAAAACTATGACAAGCGTCATAATTCTTTAAAACAGAAATTACAAAGTGACTTTTAGCAAAGAAACTACAAGAGTTTCAAACGTGTACTGTCAATTTGACAGGCACTGTAGTTGCTCAAGCATTGGTTCCCCTGGCATGTAATTCTTCTGTCATCAAAATGAAAAGGTACACCACAGTCATTACACTGCCAATCTTCTTTTAATAGTTATATGTAGGATGTTAGATATGATAACAGTAGTGCTCCAGCAGGAGAAACCTACACATGGACACCTAATATCAAGACATCATGTCATAAGAATCAGTCCCTCCTTAGCAAATATAAAAGTACTATGTCCCATGGAAAACTCAATTTTCCGTATATCCATGAAGCTTTCTTCATGAAAGGGAAATATTTGTTTCTCCACAAATAAATTATGTATTAGAGTTCAAGCCAGAGTAAGTTTTCTAATTGCTTTTCAATATGATCTACTTAAGCCTGTTATCTGTGAATTGTAGAAGAATGAGTTAAATGTCTTTCACAGTTTAGTTTAGTCTTACAAAAAAAAAAAAGTATTTTGATTCTAACCTCTGAAAAAGTATATGGTGTAATACGTCAACTGTTAAAATAATTAAGCAGTAATAGTGATACACAGACGCACAAAAAAATTGGTTCTTAGAGCTTACATGCATTGCCCTATTCTGCAGAAGTATTTTTGTAGAGCCTTTTGTGAGTATCAAAGACAAAATCCCACTACCACTGACAATAACATTTTCTTTTTTGCTACCAATTTAGGTGACAAATAACAGGACAGAAACGTGTTGCAATTCAATTAAAAACACAGGAGAAGAAACAAGTATTTCCCTTTATTAATATATATGTTTGCCATACAAACTATCAATATGTACATGGACATTAAAGATTAAATATTAGTAATAAGCAAATACTCTATCATAAAGTAATTTATATTGTAACTTATTTAGAGGAATATAAATTTGAACCAGAGGAGGATTGACTTCAAGTATTCCAGGTTGTTTTTAAATCAGTTAGCAGCAAGATAACACACTATAAAAAAGTGAGTATGAGAGACCTGTCTTCTTAATATATATCTTATGTTATTCTTACTCCTTGGCCAGCTGTACATTGGTCGGTTTTGCTCCAATAGGTATCCCATATTTGTGCAAAGTGTTGATTAAAATTTCACGCATTTCGTTGTTGTAGGAGTCAAAGTCAAATACGTTTCGAACAACATTTGCCAGTCCTTCTGTTGGAAATTTCTGTGAAGAAACAAAGAACCCAAATTTCTTTTACTGAATACCTGTTAAGTTACAGCATATAATAAAATACTTCTAAAATGATTAGTTATAACAGTAACTTTGCTCAACTTAGACAAGTGCTCAAGTAATCTTTTTTTCAGTTTCCACAATAAAGAAGTCAAGTCAGAATGAAGTTACTGACACTAAACCTGAATTAAACAAACAAGCAGGAGACATTATTTAAATACTCAACATCATTCATGTTTTAAAAAAATATTTTCATTATGCACATAACAAGATGGTCTAACCATCGGAACATACACTGATGTATTTTTTAAATTTGGAACTGCTTTCTGCTAACTGTGAAGATCTGACACGAATACATATATTCTTGTATTCAACTATACAATTCACTTAAGAATTCTGATCCTTAATGTTGAATATAGAAAAGCAAAAGAAACACTGCTTACTTACTAAAAATGACTTTAGGTCATGATGGATTTTAGTAGAAACAGAAATTCACTTAAGATACACAAACATTTGTTTTCTTAGTGAAAATTACTACCTGAAATGTGCTGTGTACATAAAGAAAAAACAGTTTATCAAACTTCCATTAGTTATTTCCAACAAAGGAAACTTTTCCTATTGAACTGAACTGATGATTTAGGGCCAGTGTGCTCTTCCAGGTTTCAGATCCTCACATCTTCCCACACCTTTTAATTATTGTTTTTTTGCAAGAAGAAAACACATTTTTCTGCCTCTCATTTCCTACTAAGACCTAGAAGCCAGCAAGACTTAAAAGCCTTGACTGAGCAGTCAATTAAACTCATGTAATAGGAATAAGCTGAAATGAAGAAGATTTTTTTTGGTACCTGCAGAAGACACCATAGGTGTCAAAAGCTGGCTTAGCCTTTCTGCAAACTGGTTCCAAGTGCTTATCAGTAACTTCTTTTGATTTTCCCAATAGCAAACTCCAATAGCAAACATGTACCTGTTCCCATTTAAACTAAGGCATATTCCAGTAAACACGGACCTTAATGTATGCAGCCATAATTTCAGGCTCCAATAAACTTATTTTTTAAAGGTACATTTAGGTAATTTAAACAGAATATGTATTGTGCAAAATTTAGATTTTATTTGCCATTGATAAAAACAGCTGTTTAAGTTGAACATGTTAACACGTTCTAAGTCACTGAGCCTTTTCATAGATACTCTTTAATAAAACACCCAAAAAGAATCATCTTACTCTTGTAAGATGTAAATGGAGTAAATAAAAAGAATAATTTAAAAAAATCACCAAATTACTATCTGTACTAGAATTTTACAACCACTGCTTTATTCTACCTTTTTTGGCAAGAGACAAGAATGAGAATCTTTTTATTTTGAACTCACTTTTTCTTCATAGGCCTTTCATTCAAGTATTAGATCTTTGAGACCAGGATATGGATCCCCCTATCTCAGAATGACACATTGACAGTGATGAAGATAAACACGTGAATAAGTATTTTAGGGAGCTGAAGTATTATCTGTTTTTTCCCCATTAGTGAGCAAGGTTGGTACAAACCCAGCCTTAACTTCAAACCCAGACTTAACAGAAGTGTCAGAGAAATGTATAAAAGCATTAAAAATAAAAAGATATCTGAGTCCTGAAATAAAAGCTAAATCAGAAGAAAACATAAAATTTTCATAAATGTTTTGTCCTGTACTCTTAATCAAACATAAGCCTTAGTCAGGAGTTTAATATTTTCCCAACCTAATAAATATCTAATCTCTGAAATAAAATATCCGTGACACAAGTAATAACAAAATTAGCTAGTTACTGTGGTAGAATGGAATACCACTGCTAGAAATAAGCTTGCACAAACCTTTTTTTAATCTGTGGTGTACTTTCCACAGAATATTTCAGTACTAGTGTTGGTATAAATGCACACTAAACTACATCCTGCTTTTTAAACCTGTCAATGAGGAACCTATTAGAAGTTCTGCATTATTACACATTAGCAAAATACAAGTTATTATGGGATAATATAAAGTTGCCTGTGCCACCCTGGTTACACTGTCCATTCCTTACCAAATGAAACAGGTTACTAAAAATAAAATTTCTCCCAACAGCTATTCTAACTAAAGATTGTATAAACATTTCACATGTAACGTAAATGCAAAAAGTTTGTGACTATGTTCAGTAGTGAAAGTACTAACTTCTATAATGTGAATTGCACTTTGGAGTCAAAGTAAACATCATATTGCAAAAAAAAAAAAAAAAAAAAAAAAGCCCACAGACTTATAAAAATGTACATCACAGTTAAGTTTAAAAACATGTAAAGCTACTTAGTACTCAGTGTGCATGATCCTCTGTTTTCAAGCGTGTCTTCTTTTTGACAACAAGAACAAAACATGTCCAGAATTGTGCATAATCTATATACACAAAACCTTTCCTTAAGTAATTATTTTAGAACATTTATGATGATGAATACTTCATTTTCTGTGTTCTTCCCTTCTCACTGCAAAGCACAACCAACAAACTGGCACCAAGCTATCTTGTTCACTCATGACCTACTCTTTTACCTGCCCTGCACTAGATACTGCAGAAACCTTGGTCAAGTGCTTCAAATACTGTCTGGTTTTCACTAGTAGTCTCCAAGTATGTCCACGGTTTTCTGAATCATTGCATAACTTCTGATATTGCTACTCTTCTCCTCAATGAATTGCCTCAATAGTTCCATGCCTCTTGATCAGTAGAACATCATAAAAGATTCATTTCCTCAGGTACAAATGGTCGCTGCTGTCAATAAAAACCTGTTCTGAACACAAGCCACTTGTCAAAAAGCCCTCTACTTCAGTTATTAAAAAAATCACAACTCTCTGGCTTCAATCAGAACAAATCCAACCACTTTTTAATAACTGTCTGAACAACTGCTTACTGAAGAAAGGCAATGACAGTTCACTTGAAGAAAAACAAGAAAAAAAAGTTGAATGTTTGAGTTCAACATTTAAAAAAAAAAAAGAAATCATTTGGTTTCTATTGATTTTTAAAACCAGATTACTGGAGAAAATATTGATCTCTCATCAGTCAGTCTGGTTCTCATTCATTGATTCTTCCCCTTACAAGTAGCATCTCTGTGGGTACCTTAGAGTATTTTCACAACTTAGATTCTTTGCTATTCCTTAAAATAGTAAGCAACATAGGTTTTGCTTTTAACAATTTTATATTTTTTCTTTATTTGATACAGTTGTGACAGAACTCAGTTTGGTGAAAAATCCATATTTCTATGGATATAACTTTCCATAAGTACATGTACTGCTATAGTCTGTTTAAAAGCTATCAGCAAAATAGTAGTTTCCTAGTACAAATAGAGAATCTTAATTAAAATATGCTATACACATTGAGGTCTACTGTACTTCTACCACTACCCTGAAAAAAAAGTGACAAATTATCTGGTATCTGGTAATGAGTCCAGATTTTTGTTTTAGATTTCTACCTTGTGTTCTCACTACTACCACTCCCCCCCATATTCTAGTGCCTTCAGATGCCCGCACATTTCCAATCCTGCCAGCACCATCCCAAAGGCCCACCCTGCCCCACGACACTAACAGATCTCTCTCTACCTGCTCATTCTTCCATGCCCTTGGCTTCCCCCTGTATCCCCGATGCCTTTTCAGTGAACGCTGCCAGCTCTCTCTGTATCTCCTCCGTGTCCTGTCAGCAGGGCAAGAATCACCACGTCTATGGCTCATCCTGAGCGACATGCATACTAATTGATTAACCAGCGCTCATGTATTTAGTGGTTATCATCTACTGCCAAGCAAAACACCTGAATTCTCCCCTTGCCTTTTCATTCACAGGGATACTAATTTCAGTCTGTTCCTCTCTGTTAAGTAGCCACTGATTTTGATTAAAACAGCAGAAACCTAATTATTTTTGAAAACTGGTAACTGAGATTCACTGCAGTTGCCCAAAAGGGTAAAAGGTGGTTATTCGTGTGAGTAGGGCAGCAAGGAGAGAAAGGGATACAAACTGTGATTCGATAAGCCTTGTTTCCTTTCAAGAATAGGCTGAACAGAGAAAAAGTACTATGTTAGTACAAAAGCTTACTGAACAGGCCTAAAAGTCTGATGATTAGTAGACTTCAGGGCCGGAAGGTACCTAAGACACTTGCTGCTTGAAAATTGTTATACTAGTGCCTACTATGAGAAAGCAATCTCATATACAAACAAGAAAGAAGGCCTATCAGAAAAATCTCAGCTTTACCAAACTAAATAGAGTTAGTAGAAAAGCTATTTCCATTTTAGCTGGACTAACGTGGCTTGCCGGATTAGCATCTACCAGGGACATCGGGTGAACCTGAACTCTGCAAAACAACATACGAAAGGTCTCGTGAAAACTTGTACATTAGATTGCAGAGAAGCAGTCACAGCATACACCGGCAGTTGCAGGAAACACATGGTAACCTAACGGAGCAAGAGCAGAGCTTCTCAGCTTGCCCATAAGCCACTATTGGCATCAATACTTCTGAGATTTGACACAATCTAAAAACTGCAGGTGAGGGAGACAAAAAGGCTGTATTCAGGTCACCTGCAATCTAGAGCTGCAAGACCCAAATTCCTTATACAATCCATGGGGAGAAACAGGTGCAGCAACCAAGTTAGGCAGCCACAGTAGACAACTTTCCCTATGCTTGCAGTTTTAGGTCTTCAAACCAGTTTGGTATCTTAGGCTTCACCAAAAAACCCCTTCTGTAAGAAAGAGTTAGTACAGAGGCAAACTAGCACTGAATGCACTGACTAAGCTACAACTAAATTGCTGTGGGTTCCCTACTTGCATAATCTTTATGGGAAGATGCTCTTGTAACTACACTCTATAGACACAATCCTATACATTAAAGACCACAATTAACCAGAGTGCAGAGACTAGCCTAATAATATGTTGATGTCACAGTAATCAGAATATTCTCTTAACTAACTAGTCCCTATGCTCAGATGCTCTCTCAGATAACAGCAATCAATAGCAATTTTTTCTCCAACACAATCAACTCTTTTTTGCAGAAGCAAAAAATTCCAAAATTATGTGAAAGAAATCAACACAATAGTACAAAGAGAGTGGGGCTGTGGAACTGCCGTAAGGGAAACTGTTTAACAACACGACTAACTTCCCTTCTTCCTTCCTAAGGACCAACAATTTTATTGACTCATTTCCCTCCTTCCTCTTTTTTCACTACCTGAAGACCTAAAAGCTTCTTACTTTGGAATAACCATTATGTTTATATTCATTGTTTACATTTGGCTACTCCCAGCCTTTTTATTATTCAGATTGAAAAACAAGTTACAGTAAACAAAATGTTGCATCCTTTCAAAGAGACTGGGATCTTGAAAACAAATGTTACAGAAGAATCAAAGCTGCATGTTGGATATTTATTTGGATATTTACACATGACTTTGAAAGAGGTGAAAACTTAGCAGACAGGAAATTTCCCCACTGATCTGTGCCCATGCCCAGGTTGAAGTGACCATATTAATCTGGTTAAGTGAAGAAGACAGAAACAGAGAGTAAGTGCCCTTAAGACAATTAGCAATGCAGTTATTCCAATCTTCAATTAGATGCTGTTCACACTCAAAGAAAAAAAATTAAGTCCATATGTTTCTGCACCAGTTGGTGACAGAAGACAGCACAAACTTCAGATTACTTGGAGACAGAAGATGAAGGAAGGAGGTTAGGATGGAATGTAGGACCAGTCAGAATATGAAGACAGGAAGGAGTTAATTTAACAAAAACCCTAAACCACCAGCTTTTCAACAGCACAGCAACTGTTCCTCAAGTTCATAATTTTTCCACTTTCATTTCAAATGTAACTCTGTGTTTAAAGACATCAGTGATATAAACAACATGGTACATGTTCCTATTAGTTTGGTAAGTGAACACCTATCAAATGGTATTGGATCCTAATAAAATACTCTGCTTACATGTTTATTTGGATGGATTCCTCAGCTTTTAAGTCTGAATTTTGTTAATCCTTAGTACAAAGTTATAAAGATATAATTATTTTTTCTTTATGTTATTGATATCATAGTAGCACCAATTTACTTTGTCTCAAGACTTCGTTGCACCTTAGAGACTGCGGAGCATAAAAATCTGTCCTCCCCAGATATCTAGATGAACTGAAGATTTTTAAAACTAGTAATTCTAAGCTGCAGGATCTAAATGTCTGTGTATATAGGTGAATATATGTGAATATGTTCACGAGCACAAACACAAAACCATCGTGCAACCCTGTTATACGATGCAGTGTTAAACATAGGAACAGTAGTCCAAAGAATTTGAGAAATTATATTCTAATTGTAATAATTACAGTAATATTTCCATTAATATTTCTCAATCTTGGATTCAATAATTCAAGAAATACTCTATAAATTAATAAATTTCCTACTTTATGATTATAAGCAGAACAAAATAAAAGCATTGCTATTTCAAAGAGCATTAAGATACTTTATATTTCAAATACTTCAGACAAAAAGTATCCTTCAACTTATAAACACAGAAGTCAGACTCAACTGTAACCATTAAAAAATAATCATCATTAAATCAGAATTCATGATTTTGCAGTTAAAATGTGTGTAGGAAGCAATCATGGTTCCTAAGTACCTGTTTGCTAAAATGTTATCCACCTAACATTTTCCTTAGAAAAATTTCATCTGTGATGTATTACTGTTATGCAGCAGGGTCATTTTCTCCCAGGAAATTATTAAAACCAAAAATTCTATAGCAGCATAAAGTTGCATTATTCTGGAAGTACTGTATGCTGAATATGGAATTTTTATAATGTAGGCTAGTATAAACATTGCATACTGTATTCACGGTATGAATGTGATATTTTTTCACATAGTGGAAAACCAGACTCTCAGGTATTTTCTATATCTATATATAAACACACAGAAAAAATATCTGCCTGTATACACCTGTGCTCCTTACCCTCAGACTATCTGAACATCTGAATATGATGATTCCTTCAAAATGCAAAACTTTTCACAAAAAATGAAATAAAAATGCAGGAACAATAATTGCATCTTTTTCTAAAACCTTCAAGCATTAAAAAATTAGTAGTGATGAACTCAAGTTTTCAATGAAATCTGACATACTGTACCTGTAAATGTTTTACAATATTCACAACTTCTCTAGTTGAATAGGGATAGTTAATAATTCCTTGGTCAGCTAAGCTCCTTAGTTCTCCAAAAGCAGCCACCAGTTTCTGAAGAATAGGCTCTGGAACATCAGGACCATACTGTCTAAGCATAGCCAGTTCAGACTGTGGTTTGGGATTATCAACAGCATGGCAACTAAAAATATCCCCTAAAAGAAAAAAAGTACAGTTAAGTAATTTATAAAGAGATAGCATCACAACAGCCCATTTAAGTTTCATACAGCACCTTAAATGGAAAAGCAATGGGTCAAGGGGATGCTGAGTACCTGCTTGTTAAAACAAAACAAGACAGAAACTAGTCTGAAAAATGTGAAGGACAAACTTGCTATAACAAACATCAAGATTCCTGGACACATGGAGATCTCTCCTGTCATTATAACGAAGGGGTTCACAAGGGAGAAATTAACTTCAAGAATAAATACCTGTCAAATGAGTGCAGAAGAAAAAAAAAAGGTTTAAAGAAAGAATAACGGGTTGAATGCGACCAATTTGTGAACACCTTCAAAACACCACAGGATGCAGGGAAACCTTTATATGCAGGAATGCCCTAACGCAAACCCAATTGAGAGGCCTAGAGGAAATAATGGATTTATCTTTTCTCTCTGCCTGTCTTGAACTATGGTAAGAAATTTGGCAAGATATTCTTCTCATATATTTGCATTATATTGGCCCCAATCATATAATCTATATAATTGAGTTTATTCGTGAAGAGTCCTTTAACAGTCGTACAAAACTTTGCAGAAGCATGATCAGATCCTGTTGAAAAAGGATTTGGATCAAAAGCAGAAGAGTCCCTATGCTTGAAAAACAAAATCAACAAAGAACCCCAAAACCTCAACCAAACCTCTGCCATGTGGGCCCAAAAGCAATAACGCTGGAATCAATTTTGTTTAAAGGGTCCCGGAAAGGAGGGAAATTAGATCATGAAAAAGAAACAGGTTATGCTAAAACATCTTGCGGCAACATAGCTGGGTGAAATTCAGAGCCAATGAGTCTCTGACACAGAATCCCCGTTCACTGGGAACTACATCTGAAAAACATAAAGCTATCAAGCAATACAGAATTGGGTTTGCACCTGCTTTTACAAGTACGTTATTATTTCTTGCAGAATAAGCATTACAGCCAAAGCTAACAGATAAAACCCACATAAATTAAGGCGCCTGCATATAAATGGCTAATCTAACATAGATAACTCCACAGTCAGTGGAGTCTGGAGGACTATTCAGTTTGTAGCCCTGCTGTAACACTGCCACAGCCTTGCCAGAGGCTCACTTAGACTAAAACTGGACTATACAGGCCAATGAATTCTTCATCTCTTACCCTTATGCAATGTAAATTCTTACTTTTGCTGTGAGATGAAGCTGTGGGGAATCTTTGCTAACACACAGGATTTTTAAGGCCTACCAGGAGCATTCGGAAATGAGGCTGCTGTTGATACGAAAAACTTTGATGTGAAATTTGGACAGCCTTACCTGAAACTAGGATGAATTCGATATCTTGTCAAATATATATATTTTATTAAAGCCTAACACACACAGCCATGGGCATGGAGAGACTAATGGGGATTAAGAAGCAGGTAGCATAGTGCAAACATCAAAAAAGACAGTAGCCTCCACTGCTGAGAGGAGAGAAAAGAACCATCCATCAAGCTCCCATCTCTTGTTCTGAAGAGAAGAGCACCTGGCCTGTGGCTTATTTGATATGGGGAAAAAAATGGTGAACAGTTGTGTTAACCATTGATGCCAGGTATCAAGCTGCTTACAGTTTTTGCTATATTTGTATGAAATATATGCTCATTAACAAAGATTTCTTGTAACTTTGTCTGTCTGTTGTGCTTGTCCAGGTCCCATAAAACAAATTAGTTGTAACACAGATGACCACACATAGCTGTTCACTTCAGGGCAAGTCTGGGTACTTGTTAAAGTTATGTAAATTTACATGTTAGTCTTCAAGCTGAATCTCACCCCGAGTGTCTTATGTGAAACAAAGTATCAATATGCATAAGGACCCCTTCTCCACATGAAATCTAATGAATAAAGACAGTCATTCTATTAATCAATTCTAGTAAAGATCACCATTTAATATAAATCACTTACCTAATGTGCCAAAAAAGTCATTACCCAGGAAAGGAAATCCAGGTCTGTTTGCTAGGACTATCATTCTAAAATCAGGATGAATAACTATTACATTTTCTCTCCCCTCTACACAAGCATGATCTGGAAAGGAAATAAATTTTATTAATTGCATATTTAAGCTTTGCATTATGAATGAATTAAATGAACATAATTAGATTAGAAGAATTCTTCTTAGAATTAAAAGAATTCTTCTAATCCAATTATGTTCTTCTTAGAAGAACAGTTACAAAGAAAGGCTCAATAGCTTCTTAACATGTCATTCAACTATGAGTGTTCTAGGTTTCATTTTAAAGTTTCATAATTTGTTCCATGAAAATTTAACCGAGGTGTTTCATTTAAAAAAAAAAAAAAAAAAAGAAGCATCCACTGTTCTTGGGGTAGGGATTACCTGTCCTGCTTATATTTAATTTCACCAAAATGCTGAAGCCAATGGTGAATAAAATGTGGTTTTATATAGGCCTGACATCATCTGATCTGGGAACACAGGACTGAAATTCCTCCTGGTCATCACAGAAATCTGAGACAAGCCAGAGACACATGATTTCACGCATGTGAAGACTCTGTTTCTCCAAAATGAATCAGACTGGCCTCACTTGTTCCCTTGCAGCATGTTTCCAGTGGCACATGGAGTTTGAGAATCCTTTTACCTCCTCTAAAAACTACAGTAATAATTGAGACTGGCTAGCAAGATAATTAAAAAATGCCCACCTACAGTTTATAATGACAAACAAAACTCAAGTGTTGTGCCATGTGAGTGATGAATGATTGCTCCACTCAAACATTGTTCCCAATATTGTTACAAAGATACTCATTATGTAAAGTACAGTGTCTACTAACATCAAGAGAGCATTTCAAACATGGTCTTTCTTTGAAAAATAATAAAAAATATTTAGTTCTTGCAATTCACATGAATTAAATTCCATTAAATGACAAAATACTCTCATCCTGCAGGATATATTTAAATAATATAAGCATATGTAATATTTGATTAGATGAAACCCTTAACAATTCAACCTTAGATATACTCATATCTTCAGTTCTAGATCTGATCAAATTATACCTCAACTGTCCAGATGGGCATAACCAAGATCATAATTTGGTCAATTAGATCTTTATTTCTTATCGTGAATAAGAAGCAGAGAGGTCAACTTACAGTTTGTTGGTTTTTTGGTGTTTTTTTTTTCTTAATTTTTCAGCAAAATTAACAAGAATGCTAATTTAAGAAAATCTCTGTGGCAACTGCAAAAGTAGTAAAGAAAATGACTGTAAATTCTTTAATTGTTAACCTTTTAGCATCAAGTACTTTTTGGACTATTTTGGGTCTCTACTTGGTAACTCGACACATTACATTTTACTATAAATGATCAAAATGCTTTCTATCTACTTACTGGCAACAATTCGCCTTCCATCTGACAAAACCATTTCCCCACTTTCTACTAACGTTTTTAAGATACAGGTAACATTTGTTGGTGCTTTGTCTGCCTCATCAATTACCAAAATATGTCCGAACTTCACTGCTTTTACCTAGAAGACAAAAGAGTCAAAACATCACAACCCCCCCAAAATAACTGCAAGAAATTGCATTACTGATTTCTCAGTCAGTAGGAGTGACATCTCGGTGGCACTGAGACAAGAAAGGGACTCAGAACAGGGT
The DNA here is from genome assembly GCA_013400755.1 of Pelecanoides urinatrix. Taxonomy (NCBI): domain Eukaryota; kingdom Metazoa; phylum Chordata; class Aves; order Procellariiformes; family Procellariidae; genus Pelecanoides; species Pelecanoides urinatrix. The sequence goes on from VZTQ01001389.1 coordinate 190,229, forward strand.
CAAGGCATGACCGAACTGTACCAGACAGAAGAGGAAGCGGGTGAGACAAGAAAGGTGGGTGTTTCTGTTTCTTCAGGACAGGGATGGAAAGGGCTGCGCTAGGGAGAGAAGTGAGGAGGCCTGAAAATAAATGAGAATGAACTGGAGTGCTGACAGAGAAGTGCAAAAGCAGTTTGCATCTAGACTGTCAACATGAAGCTGAAAGAACTAAAGAATGGCTGCAAGAGCTGTTTGGAGTCCAACTTAGCAGGTAGGTATGAGATGCTACCAAAGAGAAGGAGGAAAATACCACTTGACCAGTTAGAATGTGTCAGGTTAATACTAAATTATTTTCCATATTTATTTTGTGCATGCAGGCTCTCAAAACTATCATCTGACTCAGCATTTGGCACAGCAAACATGACAAATGTGACCAAAGTAAAAGTTAATTAAATGTTACCACATTCGCTGATTATATGCCATGAAAGTAATAAAACCACAAAGAATTTTCTTATTTGAAAAGCCAGCATGTTTAACTACTTGTTTTTAATGAAAAACATTTCCAAATATACAATCCAAATGTTACTACTGACCAGCGGTGAATCTTCATATATGATAAGACCGCCTTTAACAGAAGGTTGTAGGGTAAGGCTTTGTACAGTGGTATCCCTGAAATGTGGAAAAATAGACAGTATTAATTAAAAATACACAGGAATTTTAATTACAATAAAATGCAAAAATGAATAAATGAAAAACTGAATGCTCTTTTTCTCTAAGAGGTAAAAAGATATTTCTTTTTTTTTTTTTTTTTTTTTAGAATTCTATTCTTGAAGAACTGGAACTGACAACAATGCTGTGCCAGCTTAGTGGTCAAAGGTGAGTATCCCTGTCTCTGCCAGGGCTTTCATGGTAGTTCTCAGTTTCTCATAAACCCTGGAAACAAAAACACCCAAAAGTGAATCTGTATCTTTTGCATGATACACATTACTACTGTTACTACTTTTTCTAGTTAGGCATGCTTAAACTGTCATGACAAACACAGGAATCTCCCCAGAAGAACCAAACAGGAATCTGCAGTATCATAGTCAAATCATTAATGTTTTAACTGGTCTTCTCCACATACCACCAAAAAAAAAAAAAAAGGCTAAAAATACTCATGTGGAATTCTAAAAATCAACTATTTTTAGTTCTATCTAAACCATACCAGATGGAATAATTTTTACTAGCACTTGCTACATTTTATATCATGGGCAATGTAAGCTCTTAGATGGGACAGAGGCTTTAACAGCATAGTACTTCTTTTTGAAATTGTATTTGTGTTTGAATTGCTCAAATTATTTTTTCCTTCAAATTTAAAATACTGATAATTAAAATCTGTAATGAGAATATTCCTTAGTCTTCACTGTTTTCATCTGTTTCAATCACCATCACTTGGAATGACAGATAAATAAAAACCAGTCGCAATTCAGAAAGGTCCAGCAACAGACATCGCCACACTGGATTTACCTATATAAATTATGTCTGTAACCTACGGAAAGCCCCTCCTGATTCAACGAAATACTTGTCAAAACCTTTGTCAAGATCCGTAAAACCAACCCCATTTACCTTGGGGTTCAGAGGGATCAATGAGCTAAGGAATAATCCAGAGATGGGTGATGACAGAAGATCCCTATGTCTCCCGTGGTTTCACGGGATATCTAATTCAATCTTAGGGCAAGTAGGCTATGCCATCCCTTTCCTTCTGTATTTCAAAATTTGGATTAGTCTGCTTCAACAGAATGAGGGACTATTCACGTGACATAACCCATCAGGAAAGCCTCACTTATGCTGCTTGAGATCCACACGCTGGTTGATAGGTAAGGTTGATAACCTTTGCACTGCATGTGAAGTTTCATGCAACAAAAATCTCCTACCTTTCACAGCCATGCGGTATAACAAAACTGTTTGCTTAAGCTAAACTGACTCACTGTTCCAAATATTCACCTTAGTTCTATCTTTAATTTTGTAACACCTTGTAAAAAACCAACAATATTCCGATAAGCTCCATGGGTACAGGAAATCAAACACAGTACTGTTTGCAGCAAACTATTAAATGGCCAGCTTCCAATTACAGTTTTAAACTGACAGCATAACATGCAAATTTCCTTTATTTGAAACTGCTGTCAGCAGGATTTCTGTCCTTAACAACTAGTAATTTCTTGTTTAGCTTTAAACTCATGATTGATTTATCCCTGTGTTTCCCATGCACAGGAATAAAGCATAGGGTGGGAACGGAGATTTTTAATATTTGGCTACTTCATCTGAACTTTAATCCAGGAGGGGAAAGGTTACAAAGCTGGGATCACCTCCACTTCACTTAACCCTGTCAACTGAAGCCTCTCACAAACAGCAACCCGGAAGAGTAATATTCATATTGTAATCACATGCAACACATAATTTTTTAAACCATCAAAATAAGCAGTAGCGTTAATCTATTATCTTAGAAATCCTACCACGGACATAAACCCAATAATTCTATTGTCATCCTGCTTGTCTACCCATTTCTACATTGGGCAGACAAATCAATAATGGAGCAAAAATAACAACAAACCAACCACCATTGTTTCTTGAACACAAATTATTATTATCTAAATTCTCAGATTGTATGTATCAGCCTGCCTCCATTAGCAGTTATAATTTCTGGTTCAATACTATATAGTCACAGATGTAGAAGAATTTTACAATGAGTAAAACAAACCCTAGAGTGTATGAAGGCACAGTCACGGGTTACTAATTAGTCAGAAATAATTAATGGAAAAATATTTTAAGGAATTTATCCAAGGAGAAAAGAGGAAGGATTTGTCAAACCTGAACTGTGATCTCTTTTAAGTAATAGAAAGGAGAAAATGGGAGGATCTAAGGAAAGCATAGTTCAAGCATAAGGTAGAGGAAGGTGAAGCATTACAGGATGCTTTACAGAACATAAATTTACACTTAGCAGCCAGTGCATGAAAAAAATGAAGTGAACAGAGTGGCAGGAAAGGAAGATCTCTAGTGGGGACATGGATGGGGACAGGTGGTGAAGGAAGAAAAGACAAATGTCAAATGGTGTTTTACTGTAACACAAAATAGTGTATTTTACTTCTGGTGAACTAGTTAATCCTCCGGCTCTGCAGAGATTACTCACAACCCCCTGGTATGGAATACTAACTTGTGGCTACTACCACCAGCAGCCCACAGAAATCCTTAGGATGATCTTCTTCAGGGAAGACAGAATTACCATATCTTTGGGGGAAATAAACAGTAGAAGAGTTTACAGTTTACTTAAATGCCAGTGTGAAAGTTTCTTATTTTACCTGTGGTTCCCTCCTTCCTTCTACTTTGTTGTTATTCAGCCCTAGTATTTTAAGGAAATATTTCAGGGGATTTGTAATGTATTATAGAACATAAAAACACAGCCAAATATTAATTCCATTGGCTTGATGACATAAGTGAATGCAAAACTCCTGTACTTGCTTAGGGTATTGCATTCAGCCATGTATACAAGAATGATTTTGCCAGGGTTAGTACAGATAAATATTTTCCTTTCAGAATCATAAGCTATGCAACTAGATGTCATTAATTTCTGTTGTTCAGAAACCTAACGCGACCTAAACACAATAAAGAATGGCTAAACATAACTTGCCTCCTTAGGGTTTTTTCTTCTTAAATTTCCACTTTGTAATGAATTATGTAAATGCAAAGACACTGAAATATAGAATAATAATGCTAAATCTGAAATATTTCTGAACAATACAGTACGCAGATTTTCCTAAATGTAAAATATGTTTGGCACTCAAAACATTAGACTGTAGAATTTCACTCCCACAGGAAGGGAACTAAAAACTGTAATTCACATTCACTTATTAATATTAGCATCTTAATATTAACTAGGCTGTAACAAAGACATGAATATCAAAACCTCCTAATTTCACCACATTTGGCACCCAAGATGAAAATAGTGCTGACACAAAGAAGCAAGACTGTGAGAATGTAGAAGCGAGTGAGAAAAGCTGTCTGACATACTGTCATCCTACTCAACTGAACTAATTTGTCTTCTCTTGATTGTAAAAGAAAAAAATGAAAAGCTTGCTAATGTCTTTCCTAAGAATGTATTTGTATTTTTATCAAGCAAGCCGTCCTCACAAGCTCTCCATAAAAAAAAAAAAAAGAAAAAAAAAGAAAAAAAAGATCTGCTACTGAAACTCAGCAACTCTTCTGACGCTCAATTCATAGTAGGGCTTCTGAGAATTCTTTTGATGTTTTTTTGTTTATTAGTTCACATCACTGCCTTTTATTTATTTTTTTGCTACTGGTGCGTTATTTACCCTAAAGGCAGCTTTTTCTGAGGTCTATAGACTTACTCCAACATACGAGTCTGTGACAGTTACTATTTCTTTGACAGCAATGCCTTCTTTCTGGGGAAAAACTATGAGATGCAGCAGGAGAAATTTCCATCAACCACAGAGACTATACAGCCCATTCTGTCCCTGTCAATTTTCACGATTTACACAAATTCTGTGAAATAACTGAATTTTAAAATTACTCCAAAAAGAGAGGAGAGGAACTGCACCTGATAGGTATTTTGTTGTTTAGAATAGGATTCTCTTCTACAACCTATCCAATCCATGAGTTCAGTATTTCTTCTTCCATTCATGGGAGATAGAAACTTTCTCCCAGGCTCTTTTCAAATGAAAATTTGGAGTTGTTTGGAAGAGCTAAATACGTCTATTGATAGACCTTAAAACAGGACAGGATGGAAGGCAAAGACGGAAAGAAAGTAAATCTCCAAATGTTCTGTATATCTGTGGTGAGACACAGCAACTGAAAACTAGCCTGTGGGAAAAATTAAGGAACAAAGGAGAACGATGTTCCTCTTCTGAAATTTGTGTTAGTTTATCCGGAGGACTACCTGGCTGAAAGATGTTTCTTCACAGAAATGAAATCAATGCATGAAATTCTTCATTAAAAATGTTAATGCTGTCTATATGACACATCTGCAAATATTCATTGTATGTTTTGACACTTGTTCTCCCCAGAACATTGAAATGTAAACACCAAAACAGAATTTGATCCATTGTATAATTTACTCATTATCAACTAATTTAAGAAATGGAAAAGGTATTCCAATGCTTTATTTTAAGACTTGAGTCCCCAAGGAGGCTTATGCCCAAATACAGGACACAGCGTCAGGACCTCAGTTAACATTACATACATCCATATTCAATGGAATTACGCCATGTTGACAAGTGTACTTACACTGAGGCTGAAAGAGTGGGAGTATTTATGGAAGGCAACCTTGTGGTTTAAGGGTTGGTGCTCATGGTAACAAGCTGCAATAAACCAGATTCAGGTTTGGCCTTCCTCTTACTCTCCAAATGGAACTTTATGGTAGTTGAAAGGAAAAATCAGAGACACAGAATATATGCTCTAATAACTGTTCTTCTTCATTTCTTTGAGGTGTCTATCTATGTAAATACCTATGTACATATATATACATCTTCTCAATTACATTTCAATCAGACATGAACGTACCCATCTGCAGTGACCTAATTTTAAGAGTATTTGAAAAATAATTAGGCCAACAGCCATTTGAAGCTGTTAATTGGTTAGCTAATCCACTCATAGATTATCCTGATGAAGAGTAGGTGGATCTTCACATAAGAAAGAATCTGCATGACTTTGACATTTACAAATGAATTTCTTTAGCCAACCTATCATACAGCCACTGCGTTGCATGATTTGACCACTAAGTTTAAGAAATTCTGAAATATCTGAAAAGCCAACCAGCTGTCTCATTTCCCTGTTAAAATCATAGAATCATAGAATCATTAAGGTTGGAAAAGACCTCTAAGGTCATCGAGTCCGACCATCAACCCAACACCCCCATGCCCACTAAACCATGTCCCTAAGCACCTCATCTATATGTCTTTTAAATACCTCCAGGGATGGTGATTCCACCACTTCCCTAGGCAGCCTGTTCCAAGGCCTGACCACTCTTTCAGTAAAGAATTTTTTCCTAACGTCCAGCCTAAACCTCCCGTGGCGCAACTTGAGGCCATTTCCTCTCATCCTATCGCTGGTTACTTGGCAGAAGAGACCAACCCCCACCTCACTACAACCTCCCTTCAGGTAGTTGTAGACCGCAATGAGGTCTCCCCTCAGCCTCCTCTTCTCCAGACTAAACAATCCCAGCTCCCTCAGCCGCTCCTCATAAGGCTTGTTCTCCAGGCCCTTCACCAGCTTTGTTGCCCTTCTCTGGACACGCTCCAGCACCTCAATGTCCTTCTTGTAGTGAGGGGCCCAAAACTGAACACAGTACTCAAGGTGCGGCCTCACCAGCGCCGAGTACAGGGGCACGATCACCTCCCTGCTCCTGCTGGCCACACTATTCCTGATACAGGCCAGGATGCCGTTGGCCTTCTTGGCCACCTGGGCACACTGCCGGCTCATGTTCAGCCGGCTGTCAACCAGCACCCCCAGGTCCTTCTCCTCTGGGCAGCTTTCCAGCCACTCTTCCCCAAGCCTGTAGCGTTGCCTGGGGTTGTTGTGGCCGAAGTGCAGGACCCGGCACTTGGCCTTGTTGAACCTCATGCAGTTGGCCTCGGCCCAACGATCCAGCCTGTCCAGGTCCCTCTGCAGAGCCTTCCTGCCCTCCAGCAGATCAACACTCCCGCCCAGCTTGGTGTCATCTGCAAACTTACTGAGGGAGCACTCGATCCCCTCATCCAGATCGTTGATAAAGATATTGAACAACACTGGCCCCAAAACTGAGCCCTGGGGAACACCACTCGTGACCGGCCGCCAACTGGATTTAGCTCCATTGACTACAACTCTTTGGGCTCGGCCGTCCAGCCAGTTTCTTACCCAGCGAAGAGTGTACCTGTCTAGGCCGTGAGCCACCAGTTTCTCCAGGAGAATGCCGTGGGAGACTGTGTCAAAGGCAAAATGACACTGTAAAGCCTTTTTGACTTATCTGTATGCACTGGTAATTACATTCCCAGTTTTTTTCTGCCAGTCTGTTACAGCTACTCAGCAGGACATGTATTTGTTTAAAATCCAAGAATTATTTAGAGTATAAAGGTACGCATTACTCAATATGAGTGCAGGTGGCAGAACAAAGGCCAAAGGGAATTATATGTTTAATTAAGGTTATATGCTTAAATCAAGTTACAGATTACTTATACATGATCCATCTTTCAAAACAAGATGCAACGTTTTCACATCATTTGTTATAAGAAATTCACTCACCCTAATTGCAAAATCCATAAATGAAGAAACATGACACCCTACAGCTCCCTTTATTGTGTGTAAGAATACATTTCACTGAGTAAAGAGTGATAAACTGTTCCTTCAGCTTTAGAGGAAAATGAAACAACGGGTTCTTCAAACCTAAGCTATTTCTCCATAACAGCCACACAACAGGATATTCAAGCTGAATTCAATTCCTACAAAAAGACAAATGAAGTAGCTCTCTAACACCTGGAATCTGACAATAGCAGAGCTAGTCAGCCAGCTTATGAAAAGCTGACATTGGAAACAGAGACCATTAGCTTGCACGAGCTCTTGGAAGCTTTGCATTGCAACCCCATATTAATTGAGAATGTATTTAAGAAAAGGGGAAAAAACAGCAACAAGAGTAAAAAAACATAGACACCTATTATACGCTAGCCCATACATTCAGTGCTTCACAACATAGATCTTCACAACAAAAATATGTCATCTTATTATTTATTTCCAACCCTGAGCTACGCAAAGAATAAAGCACACACTATAAGGTTACTGTACAACATTAAAAGAAAATATTCTAGATGTATATATTCATGACACAAAATCATCAGGAAAAATCACCTAGCCTTTTCTTTGTGGCTGCCAACATACAAATACACAACACACACACATCTTCACTGTGTTCAGTGGATTCCTCTAATAAACCAGTGCAGCTTAAGAGCACTTGTTTCAACAACAGTCTGCTACAGACACAGCTTTCCTGGGTAGTTCATTTTTAAAAACAGACCTGCAGAGCCATATCAGCATTTAAATTGTTTTACATGGTCCTATATTCTTTCAAGAGAAGATAACCAAATGCAATTCTGAGCACAAGTACACTAAATCTACAGTATCAGGTGTTCATCTGTGTCTTGGGCAAAGGAAGTTATTCCTCCTGAAACAACGTTTTAAATTAGAATTTAAAAAATCTGAAGTCAATAAAGCTGAAAGGGTAGTTTTAAATGATCTCAATAGGAGAAACAGGTAATTAGATTTTATACTGATTATATGTGCTGAAACAGAGGGAAAGAAAATTAACATCTAAAGATTAATGGACAGTTTGTAGTAAGTATTGCTTGCAGGGACACCGTAAGCTCATTTTCCTACCCCAAACCTCTCCATTAATTTGATTGTTAAAGATCACAGCAAAATTACATTTATTTTGAAAAGGATAACATATGTAAACTCGGTTAATTTTTGGAAGAAAAGATCATCAGATTACTGTAATTTATTAGGGAACTAGAAAAGGCACAACACAAAATGTAGTAGATTTTAAAAATGAACCCTGTATCACACTTTCCAATCATCAGTCACTAAAACAAACACAGTAACTTTGACAGAAGATGCAATACCATGGGTAAATTCTTTGAAAGGAAACATAACATTAGGAAAACAGAATAAGGTAGTGTAATATCTTCTAAAATAATAGTAAGATTATCAGATAACAAGTAGAATTTCTATAGCAATTAGTAATCTGTTGAAAGTGGTTAAACATCAAATTTACAACAAAGTCAAATTACTTCAGCATATATCTTAACGCCTAGAAAAGTGGAATATCTCGACTTGTAAGAAAAGATATCACATGGAGAACTAAGACATAATATGGGTAATTTAAGGGCACAAACCCTTTTATTTAAACCTTTTATTTGGTAAATCACAGAATTGCAGGGTGGTTGAGGTTGGAAAGGGCCTCTGGGGGTCACCTGGTCCAACCCCCCCTGCTCAAGCAGGGCCACCTAGAGCCAAGGTATCCAGGACTGTGTCCAGACAGCTTTTGAGTATCTCAAAAATCAATCAATGTATACCAAACTTTAAAGAAAAGGTACTGACACAGAAAAATGAAAATTGTGCCTTCCTGAACCAAGCAAATGTTCTGCTTGGAACACAGATGTTCTTTCCACAATTCGTATTTCTTAAAAGGGACTACCAAGACAGAGAGGCTGTTGTTTGCTGTCAGAGCAATTAGGAGCACAACTCAAGATGGCAGATAATTTCACAGGGATCCTGTTGCCAGTTGCTCTTTTTGGCTACATGACTTAAAGCCAATCCAACCCCAGCAGAACAGAGGTGGCAGCTTTCATAGGTCCTGAGTTGACACTATGTGTTCTCCACAGTATTTTTCCAGTTCTCTTTAGTTGCCTAAATTAAGATTTCAGATGAGAATAAATTACACATAAATCTTTTTCTCCTTTTTTCAAGCTCATGTATTAAAGACTAGATGTGTATTTTAATGAAAGCTGAGATCAGATAATAGCATGTGACTCCAAAAATTTGATGTAGACATTAATCCAAATGCCTGTAGCATGTAAAACCTAGTGCCTCATTTATACTAGCAAAAACTGCTATAAAAAGTGAGAATTTTACATCTTCCTAGTCAGTACCTAAGCTTTTAAGAAACTTTCTATTAGAAGTCTCTTCAAAATCACAAAAAAAAAAAAAAAAAAGAGCGCCATAAATCAAGCTTGCATTGGAAACAGAAGGATAAATACTGTAGTTCTGTAATATAATCTACACAAAAATAGTAACTTCAGGGAGGAGAAATGATCGTCATTAAAATTTAAAAAGCAGCTTGACAGTATGACTTTAATTCCAAACAGATGCAAACCTAAGTGTTTAAATGACAGGTAATGGACATTTTACTCCAGCAAAACCATTCTTCGTGTGCAATTAGTCACTAATTTGACCATAAGAGAAGTAAAATTAATCTTTTTTTCTTCGTTCACATTAAAGGCAGCAACAGTCTAAAGTCCATGATAGTTTCTTCTGATGTTTTCATGCAGGAGAGCTGGGAGCTTACATTTATATATTTATCTATTACTCTCATCAGTGCTAAGACGGATTTTATAGTCTTAACAGGACACATGTTCTTGCCTGAGTCTTCTCCAAAGCTTTAATTTTTTTTTTCTTCCTTCTGGGAAATTTTTTTGGTCTAAGAGACTTTGTAATTTAAAGCAAGATATTATCAGTTTCCATGGGAATCTTTTTCTTCATTCAATGAAATTTGTTGTACAGATCCATAACTTAGTCTACCAAATCTAACTTCAGCTTTTTGTGTAGAACCACTGGCAATTTCTTTCCACATCACTCATATGAGAGATGGCAAAAGTAGTAACAGTAAGGTTCATAAAATGATGAGGCGTTCCAGGGTTCACGCATTTAGAGCAACACAAATACTTGACTCTGTGTTACATTTATTTGGAGGACATCAAAGTTTCTTAGAAAGTCAGCCAGTATGTGTTTAATTTCTATACAGATCTCTCATTGGCCTGTGACTGCACAAGCCTCACAGATTTTCACCTTTCCAGTCCAGTACCACCATGATGAATGCACGCTCAAGGTGAAAGCAGTAAAACCTTAAAGCTTAATATTAGGCAAGGTAACGCTGTTGTTTGTTCTGTAACGTGTAGCCGGTGTCCTGGGTGCACAAAATGCAGACAACCATCCCAGAACGATAAACAAAATTTAGGATTTCTCTGCTGAATCTTACTCTTGTAGGAAAGGAGTGACTGGGAAATCCTGGCAGATGAAAGTTCTTCCTTAACACAGAAAAGCAGCAAGATGCTTCACAAGCACAGTCCTCGAGAGAAGCTGTGCAGAGCCTACGCCAAATCACCCGTTTCAGAAAGAGTCTTATAACCCCACAATTAATGTGATGAGAGAGTTGGTCAACTCCTGATCAACTCCTAATTTTTTTAGGAAGTACACAAAAGGAAGCAGCCAACTTTTAAAATAATTTATAAACAAACATTTTTCTTAAATTCTTTCCTTATTAAATCTAATCACAGCTTCCTTCCAGTTAAGATTTTTGGTTTTATCGTTCCAAAATTATTTATAAGACTTAACGATTTCAAGAAAATAAATCTTCTCAATGAGGTGCTGTAAGACAGGTTAAGAAAAAGGATTTATAACCTCCACAAGCAATTGAAACCTTAAGGTCAGGCCGACCCTTCCCATGTGAATCAGTGGTAGAGCAAGTAACTACAGATGTCAGAAAGGATGTTTAAGGAAAAGCACTCTCTTTTTTCTGTCTTCTATCTCGTCTCATCATCTTGAAGGATAAAACATAAAATGTGAGATTTTAAAACTACTCTTGGTAATAGCTCGTTACCTCTAAGGCAAATATTCCCTGCTTAAATGTCATTGAACATATGTAGTGTTAGATCAGCAGAACTCCTTATACTGTTTCATCAAGACAGTAAAAAAAACCCCCAAAACTAAAACAAAAAAACCCAACCAACCAAACAAAAAACCAAACCAACAAAAAACCACCAAACAAAAAACCCCTACTCTAACCAAACAACCAACAACCAAAACCAAACCAGATTTAATGGCATTTTCAGTTCTTTTATATTCCTGTTTGTTGGCAAAAGGGGTGAGGTATTCTTCTACAAAAGACACCTGCATCAATTACATTGCGTAACAAACTATACTACACTACATCACATTGTATTTCCCCCTTATTTACCTCATAAGCTATTGAAAGTAAACATTTCTGGAATATCTTAATTATTTTGGCACTTAAATACCATTAAAAAACCCAGGTTTTGAAAAATGGCAATTAGATTCATAAATCAGAATACTTCTGAAATTCAGTCTAATTATTTTTGTCTATTATTTACTCACTACTTATATTTATTACATAACACTACATTTTAGTAAAGATCATCATTATATTAATTTTAAAGCTCTTCTTACTGTTTTTTTCCACTCCAGCAGTTTCTTCTCTGGCTACATCTTAATTATAGCCACCAACAAGGAAATTTTATAGCTAAGGATATATCTCTACTCCAGAACAGATACTATTCAGTTGCAACACCCATTCCGTATTGGCATTATTATATATACATGCATATTACTTGTTTTATAGCAAATTATATGAAGTGACAGTCAATATGGGCAAATTCAAGAACTCGTGATGTCATTGTCAGCCATTTTCTGACATTCACTACCTCACTAGAAACTCAGAGCCTCAGGATATGCAGCTGACAAGTGCACACTTATTTCCAGAGAGACTAGTTGAAGTGGAACTATAGAGTCTGCAACCCAAATTCCAAGAACTAATGAGGTACCATCTGTCAGACGCATTTCTGAAAGGGCAGAGAATGTCCACCTTCATCTGACACTGAATCATCTCCACATTTTTCATGAAGCAAGCATTAATATTATTCCTTTCCCTTACAAGGTAATCAACTAAAATGCATGCTTTGAAGGTTCAGTTTCTCGAGATCTGTAATTCAGGTACACGAGCACCATTAAAAGTATGATATTTAGAAATATTTTCCCATTGGCATGCTTAACAGTATTGATGGTAGCTAACTAGGAAATCTGCAGAAACACCCAAGGCTATCAAAGATCAAGTGCACATGCTAGCATATTTTCTAATAAAATACATCTATGCTATAAGCTACTGACTCCATTTCTCCCCACAAGATACCTAAAAGCTTAGTAGTGAATTGTTTTGGATTTTTTTTGTAAACTTGCTCTTATTTTGTTTTGCAATCCAAAAGTGTGCACTAACAATATTGTAATCCTTGTTTAAATGTCCCATAAAGTTTACCAAGGTATTGTATAGACTGAGTTCTTCACAAAGTATTCCAAAATGCACCTCAGGAAATAGAAATTTCTGATTTTTCTATATTCATGAATTATTTTTGTAGAACTGCATAGGACTGCTCATCATCTTCTACTTCAATCTATCTCTAAAATGCTGTAACCATAAACAGTACTTTACAGAGCCTATAGAAGTTTGTCTTGACTAGACAAAAATGGCACATTTTTTTTCGACTAGCATGCTGTAAATAATACATTCTACAGCCCCATCATCACCCCAAACATCGTGCTTATACAACTTTCTCCTGACCTATCTGAATTTATGTTAAAGTACTGTTCTGCTTGACCACATCTCACTGGCGAAAAATTTTTCAGACACACACACAGAAAGGCAGAAATACTGTAGTATTTTGTGAAATAATTGGGATTTGCAAAAATGACAGCGTATTTTATCGAGAAGGAGCGGGAGTCTGCTCTAAGTAGAGAAGATGGCAGGAAATTTAACACAGAGCTGAAAGTAGCAGGTCACAAAAGTGGTATTTCGCAAAGAAGTGATGGAAGTCTAGGAGAGGTAGTATAAAAGAAAACAGCCATAGAAAAGTCATGAGATAAAGCTATTCAAGTATCAGGAATACAAGTACAAGTCATTTGAAGACAAAAAGCTGGGGGAGAAAGTGCGAAAGAAAGTGCTACAGAGACTGTGTTGTTAAAGGGCAAAATATCAAAGACGTACGTTTTTATTAGCACTATTTAAAAAACAGTAATTATGGAAAGAGACAGGGTGATGAAGCTAGGAAGTTGAAGACAGAGAGGTAAAAATTAGGAATGAAGCTGAAAAAGGATTCAGTTCAATTGAAACTGAGTCTTCTAAACATATTTAGTCTTTATTTCAATTTATTGATTTAAAGTTCACGTCATAAAAAGCAGGCCGATAATTTGGTATTATATCAGCATTTCAATTGTTTTCAATTAGTTTGTTGTCTTGAAGTCCGTTCTTTAGCTTCCATATGAAAAAAAAAAAAATTCTAATCCAAATGTTTATGGGTGAGAAAGAAGTACATGTGCTTAGCAGGAGCGCCAAAGGAAAAAATCAAAAAGGCTTTACTATGTAAAATGTTTCTTGTCTAATGAATGATATATTCAAACAAGCACCTTTCCCCTCCCACAGTACCTCATGCTTAGGGAAACCTCTCCAGAAATGACAGCAAAATATTACTTTCTTCTTGAGCATGGTTTAACATCAGTACGCTCTGACTTCTACCTCCTCTTATATTAAGCAATGTGATTGCATTCGATTCTTGTAATCCCTTCTCAACTTGTCAGCTTATTGCCTCTGCCTATAAAATGGATACATTGCTGTGGTCTGTGTGCCACCTACCACAATAGGGTCTTTGTTCAAACAGTAAGAACAAATTAAACTTCAGAAACATGAGTTTTAAAACATGGGAAATCAGGTTATAAATACAAAATATGGAAATGTAACACATTCTTACCTATGCAGCTGTAAATACTCTCTGGGCCTGTTTAAAAGGTGAAGGAATCTGTCAACAATCTTGTTTTTCCCAACACCCTGCAGTAAATAAATATAATATTAAGACATAATATAGATGTACACATTTAAGATTTATAAACAAAGAAAATACAACTTTCCAAAACTGTTAAAACACTCTCCATATTCGTTTATAGGCAAATACAATTTCAATTCGCATCAAAGAATTCTGAACACAATTTAATGATATATATTTTATTTTACATATATACATCTATTTGCAAAATACTTGTGTGTCTTACTAGGAATAACCAGAAATAGGATTGCGTCCCTAGAGTTCTGTCATACATGCCGATGCATCCTTTTAACTAACACCAGTGTTTTCCAGCCCTTTTATTTCACAAAGGTATTGCAAGGCTGTGAATGCTAGGAAGTTGGCTTGCACTTAATAGGAAAAGGTAATTCTCGGTGGTCATAGGAAACATCCTGTAACGGCCACGTGGAATTAGAGCACTGCCTTGGCAATATTTGCTAATCCCATTCCACTGGAGTTACCAGAAAAGGCCCAGATGGAATCAGAATTGGGTTGGAGATCCAACAAATCTACAAGTCCCCTATTGCAGGATGTCTGCATCAGCAAGCTGTGCAGAATGATGACAGTGGATTTCTGAAGTGAATCAGGTGTTGCTAACACCCTGGTGTTACAAGCGGTTCAGGCCTAGCCTGGTCCCACGGAAGGAATTAGCAGAGGGCATGAATTAGGTGTGCTGCTGGAGAACATCCTCCACTTTAGTCTCATCCTAAGAGAATCCAGGTCATACGTCCCTTGACACATATCACACTGCAGTAAGGAGATTCCTTTCAAAAGTACATTCCTGATCAGTCTAAAATGCTCCTGTAGATGCAAACCAAGATGACAGTTCAGATGCAGAAATTCTTATCCCTCCTGCAAGGATGTGGCTGCAGACTGGGGAGCTCAGAATGATAGTGAGATTGCCAAGGGTTGCAAAGGAAAAATAAAAAGAATTAGCAGAAAGAAAAGTTCAATTGTAACCCAGCCAGAAGCTGTTTGACAAGACACTGTCCCTCTGCTCAGATTCTCACTCTGACTGCATGAAAGCATCTATCAGTCCACACCAGTGTAAAGTAAAGCAGATAAATATAACCCACAGAAAGATTAAAGAGATTAGATTAAACCAACTTGAGACCCGCTAATCTGTTTCACTTGGCATTGAAACAGAATAGGAGCATTCAGAGCTGCAAGTTATGACATTTATAAGTTCTAGTTGAAAGATGGTAACTGCCAGCTGCAGAACTGCAAACTGTTTAAGCTTCTCAAAATGGGACCACAGCCTCTCATCTGACTACATTTATGAGAATGGAGAATCGTGCACATATGTGTAGTAGTTGAAATCACGGAAGGAGAGTTCTCACCACGAGAGCAGAGGAAAAAAATACCACAGAGCTGACAAAAATAAAACTATCTAATTCTACTGCGGACTCGACTCCAACGCAGGAGAGCCAACTCAAATTAGCGCTCTGCCACATGCATCCTCACGAACCTTCTTCCATCTGATTCTTCAGAAGAATCTACAGCTTTACACACAGGTGTATGTAGTAAGAAGCTGTAACACACTTAGTATGTCTCACCAGTCATTTCTGAAAACTGTCACTGGAAACACAGTTCTCCACTGATTTGAAACAGGGGATGAAATTGTGCTAACAGATTCTTCCAGGAACTCAAAGAACATACTCATTTTGGGGGGAAATACGCAACTTCAGGAATTGCATCAGAAACATCAAAAGTAACCAGAAACAGGGTAAGAATCCTCTAGTAGTGCACACAGACTGTTTTATTCCCATATGTTTCCTACTACTTGCAGTCAGATACTTGTAATTATAAATGGGTGAACAAACAGGAATACTCCTAATGTCAAGCACAAAACACCCATGCTGAAAGCAGCTTCCTTTACTTTTCATAAGAGAGCTAAAGATGACTGGGCAGATGTCAGTACAGTTTTCTGTACCAATCCCAAGCGGATTGCATATCCTTTTCTCTGCAGAGTGGGACTCCAGCCAGCTGTGGCAAGTACAAAGATGAAGAAATAGATCAACATATTGAATCAATGTAAACCACACTTAATATCAAACAAAATGGTTACTGTAATTTAAAAAAAAAATTGGCTTTCATGTGCATTAACGGAAAGCACGTGTGGTTTGTATGTTTATGATAGATTCTTAAAATTATGCTGAAAAGTCTATTTTCCCAACTACAAAATAAGTTAGATTTTTTCCTCTCTCTCCCATTCCAATAGACAGAGGACCAAATAGCTGGTTTTGTGTATTTCTATCCATGCTGTGATCACCAAGGGTATTAACAGGAGTGCACCTCACTTTTGAGAGAATGCTCAGAGGACACAAGCATGGTTGAGGACCACTGTGGAGGAACAGAGAGAGCACAGTTACCAAAGCAACACAGTGAAGTCAGTGGGAGCTGCGCCACGATCATACCTCGCCCTTTCTTCACTTGTATTTGTGCATCTCACTAGACTCCCCACACACCTCCTTTTATTTTGTTTTAAGTATACCTCAATTTCAGAACATTTTTTAAAAGGTGTATGCAGGCAAAAGTCAAAAGACATTCCCACCAGATTTCAGCTGTTATAAACACGTTAATGTTGCCCAACTTCTAGACTGAACTGCTTCAGAGAGTACATTATGTGCCTTCATAGAGGCTGTGGTGTACCACATAAAATCCTTGGTTGGCAACAGTAGCTGGAGCAAAGTTCAAGTCAAAGCTCTTTGATTCCACCCCTCCACATTCCTACTTCATGACCAGTTACCACTTCTCTTTGTCTCAGTTCTCCATTGAGAAGGCACAATATAATAGAAAGGAAGGAAGAGACCAAAGCTATTCAGAAGGCTCTTTAGCACCATTAAAAAACTGCAAAAAAGCTTGGATGAGTTCCTTCCTTCAATCTATTCATTAATGTGAGGCGAAGAACAGTAGGTTTATTCCACGTTCACCTGACCTTCATGGGATAAAGAATACGCCTGGTAGTCTTCTTCAGGTGAACAAAAAATGTGGAAAATGCTAACACATTTTGGAAGAACACCCTCTGAAATGAGTTACTGGCACCTCAGAAACAAGAAATGACAAAAATGGCAACAAAGTCACTCTCCTTTCCCCTGAGTCTATACCCAGTGCCAAGGATCAAGATGGATCTTCTGGACACCCACATAGCTAGCAGTCAACTATTTAAGCAGAAAGAATCAGATCTGCCTTTCATATGAACATACTAAAAGACTGAGTTGAACTTGGACTGGATTCAGAATGTAATCTCATGTAATTTGCAATTATTGCAGCCTAAGGTAACATTCAGAGGACAAACCAGTTCGCCATTAATACTTGCTGTATATTATTCATATACGCACTATTGCAGTTACTTAATTTAACAGAAATATAAACATATGCTAATTAGAGAGAAAAGAACATCTGTGTTGGTGTTTAGGCTGAACTGAACAAAAATATTTCAGAAAGCAAATATTAGACAATTTTTATTCCATCAGACATATGGGACAACTGAAATAGAAAAATGGGAAGTAAATATCTGCACTAATGAATAACAAAAACGAAATTATGCAATTAGAAGGCAAAATAATCCCTTAGTTAAAAATTCTCCTAACTGACACTGTAAACACTTGTTACCAAGGATAAAATGACTTAATCTTCTAGCAGTAACTGCAGTTTCAAATATAAACAAGGTTGCTACAGGTCCCAGGAGGCATTTTGCAATTCAGGATGCAGCTATTACAGTAGTGGGACAAATTTCTCCCCTACACAGCCCAACTAAAGTCAGCAAGGTTATAGTCCAAAAGAACCGGACACAAGTTTTTGAAATTAATAGTTTGCCTCAGAAAAAAAACACTATTGGGGAAAAAAAAATTCTAAACCACGCTGCCTCATTTTTACTTTCTTTTAAATGATTTGCAGGTCATTCTGAAGCAGCTAAAGAGGCTGCCATGTTGTGCCATGTTGTGTACTGCCCTTCAGCTGAGACACTGCAATCACACCTTTTCCATTTCAGCACACAGCCATCCTGCATAACAGAGTACCTGTTTCATTACAAAACAATGCAATGAATTTTGAAACTGGTGAAAAAAGCAGTTTATCACTTTTTCACCTTGGAGAAATTTATTTTATAATTAATTTAAAAACTGTATTATTAGACAATGAGAGACAATCTTGACTTTTCATTAAATTTCAGTATACAGAATCCTCATGTCAGAGTTCTCAGTTTGTGACTTCATAGAAAAAGTTATATTGATAGCGTCATTATCACAGAAACTTATGGCTGAACAATGAAAACTAAGAAAATGAAAACACTTTTGCTAACGTATGGTTTCCAGCACTGGGTCTGGCACTGAACCACCTTCCACGCCCACAGCTTGCCTGTTTCTGCCAACAAAAACATTTGCAAGAATGCATGCATTTTGATTGAGGCTGCTATTTTTACACCAGAGGATGTATTTCTGATTTTTTAAAAAAATGTATTGTTATCACCAGAGCAAAAACCAGCACCTATACAGAACTCTCTCAAACACTCCAGGTGTTATTAAGCTCATCACTCCCTGCTTGGAACGAATGTGAATAATGCAGTGTAATAACTGCAGAAGGTGTGTCACCAGCAGACACTAGACATTGCTACCAGAGGACCACTGCAATAGATCGTTGCTACCTCGCTTGGATGATAGTAACAAAGGAAAATAGCTGCGCAAAAGCAGTGGTGATTCAAGTCTTGCCCCAGCTGCAATCTATGTATTTATCAATCACAAAAGTGAATGCTCTGTGGTTTAGGATCTCATTATTTTATTTTGAGTTTATCATCTGGTGCATGCAAAAATTATTGTGATGGTAAAATAATAAAATTTCACCATAAGAACAAATAAACTTAATTCCCTGATAGAAGAAATGAATTGAGTGCTTTGGATACATTGCTGACTACATGTCTAGGTAAGCTTGTAGAGTTTATGCCTTTTTCTGAATTTAAGTACAACCTTCAATCCAGAGCCCTGTCAGGCTAAATACAATGTTCACATTTCCAGCGAGGTAAGACAACTGTGGTTCCATGGAGAGGAGCATATGAAAAATTTAAAATAGAGAGAATCTGCAGAAAGAAACATCTGAAAGAAAAATCAATTAATTGATTCCTTTTTTATTCTAGTGCTTCAGTATAACTTGTAAAGGCAGTAAGTAACTATGTAAACAGAGACACATTTAAAAAGCACGCCTATTCTCATATATGCACATACTGTTATGACTGTAGGAAATAAAAGAGAAACGTTTTCTGAGTTTTCCACACAGAATTCCTTAAGCAAAAAATATCATAGTATTTGGCCCAATGTATTTGGCACTCCCATTTAGAGCTCAGTTTCTTCATGCTTATAACAATAATAATAATAATAATAATAATAATAATAATAATAATAATAATAATAATAATAATAATAATAATAATAAACTGGTTTA